>JAWHQI010001057.1:0-129150 GCA_033032865.1 Dactylorhiza incarnata | reverse complement strand
CGGAGAGAGCGCGGAGAGAAAGAAAAGGCGCAGCAAGACCAGGTGGCTGCGCTGACCGCTAGAATGACCGGGGAAAGAAAGAAGTCCGCAAGCTCGAGGAGGACTGCGCATATTATAGGGACAGATACCTCCATTTGGCGAAGGAAGCCGGCGGAAGTCGGCGCCCTGCCAACATGATTGATGAAGGCCGGCCGTGGGTCAGCCGCCCGGATGCAGGGACGAGTTCGTCTCTCCCTGTAGCCGGGACGATCCGCCCAGTTGAGAGTGTTTATGAGCCCGCAGCAGCCTTGCTTCTCGCGTGATCCCCGCGTCGCGAGTAGAGAGAGATGCCGCGCGGATTCATAGCATGATTCAACCGCCTGAATCATAACATGAACCAAATGCAGGAACTGTCTCCAGATCGGCGACCACGTCGCGCGGCTTCATAGGGAGGACGAGCCGAGTGAAAACCGCCCGTAATGAGTGGCTTGTAATATGATTTTTTCAATTCGGTCCTTTGGACAATTGCTCAACTCTGATTATGTAATATTCGGTCTGTCTTTCAGGTCGTGCGAACCTAGTATTCGAATTATTATTTTTTCTGCCTTGTTGTGTTGATTAATGTTTGCGGGTTCTTTACATAAACCGATCTGCCTGTCCTTGTGATTCTTTAATCCGCTTGCTTGGGCACACTAATCTTTGTGGCTGACTTTTGTGGTGATGTACCCGTAGGGGTTTTGAACGGTCTAGCGTGATTTGACCTTTACTAAATGCAGATCAGATGTTCTTATAAGTAGCGCTCTTTCGGAAACCTTTACCAAAATCTCAAGATGTGGAGGAAAGCGCCCAGCCGAAGCGACCTGCAAGACTTCTGCTACCCGCTCCGAAGCCGCTTTGGGCTTTCATTCGCGGACCTCGAAGAATTCCGTTTGACAAACAGCCGAGCTGGATGAATTCGTTGAGAAGCACATGAAGGACAGTCCGCTACTCGCGCGGCTTTCCGCTCCAGGATGAGCGGATGAATTTCGTCCGCCTCGAACCAGATTGCGATCCCAATCGACCATTTCGATTGCGGATTTAAATTCCCGATTCGATTGAGCTCGCCATGGTCTTTGACCATTACGAGTGTTCCCGGGCAGATTTCTCCCAACTCGATGGCCGGGATATGTAGCTTTATTTCTTACTTGCGGTCTGAGAGAGTCCGCTTCTCTATGATCTCTTCAGGAATATATTTTCGGTGCGGGCCATCCCGGATTCTGAATCGAATGTCTTCAAAGGGCCATCTCTATTTCGGCTGCCGCGGGTTGAAGATGGTCAACTTGCGAACAAGGTCACAGCCTGGTCAGAGAGATACCTGATCTTCGAAGGCCGACTCGGTCTGTTGAACCCGAATCCGCAAGTGCGGCCGGAGGAGGCCTTTCAACCGGTCGCAAATAAACGAAGTGGAGAAGGAAATTTGCAAGCTTCTCAAGGATGAGCGGCTTAACATAAGCTACTGCATCCTCTACTTGCTGAGGTTGAGAACGTTCGGCCTGAAGATAGTAAGCCCCCCTTTGCTTCCGACTTAAATGTTAACTGTTCGATCCCTCGTGCTAATCCTTCTCCTTTATAGCCCAAGCCGCCGTTCCTGCTAACAACCGATCAGTCGGCGGTTTGGTTTGACTCAGACGGAGAAGAGGAAGAGGCAAGCCAGGAACAAGGCTGCCGTTTGACGAGGATGACTCGGGCTCCTCGGGCGACTTTGCCGCCCTTCGCTCCTTTAGCAAGGTGAAGGATCTGAAAGGTCGCCCGGTTTTAACCTGGCACCCGGACAGCGATAGTGTCCAGATCTCCACTGCGCTCCCCCACTGGTGCGAACGAGAAGTCGGGTCGTCATGCTGAGGCCGCAAGCATCGGTATGTTCGGTCGGCGGAACTTCAGGAGGCTGAGAAAATCTCTCGAGGAAGAGCTCGCCAGGGAGGCCGCGCGGGTTGGTGCTGAGAGTTTCATCACCAAGCCTTTATGGGAATGACCCTAAAGAGGTTGATAAAGAAAACGCCCTTCAAGAAAAAGAGATCGCCGAATTGAAGAAAGAAAATGCGCGGTTTAAAGGAAACGAGTCGGTAAGTCGTCACCTGGCCAGTATCAATACCGATGTTCTCAAACCGATCGGTCTTACCTTACTCTTTCTTTTGCAGGCTAAGTATGATGAGACCGATCCGGTTTATCAGCAGGACTCTTCCCTCATGTCGCCGAGGGAATTGATAATGCTTTTAACCGCCTGCGGGAGCTCAAAGGGTTCGCGCCCGGCTTTGAGCATTTACCTTCTCGGATGCCTATACCGATTTTGCAAAAGAAATTAGAAAAGATCAGGCGGAAGGCCAAGGGCAAAGAATAAAGTCGAGGGATCCAGTTCGGAAGGGAGTGCTGATGAAGACGACGAGGTCGAAGAACCCGGAGCGGTTAAAAGTGGCGAGAGTGGCTCGGAGTCCGAATCCAGCGATTCTGAAGAAGATGCTGGTCGCAAATCGGGCGAATTGAGCAGCTCGTCCTCGTCGGGTAGCGAGGGTTATTCCCCTGATGTTTCAATTGATGGCAGCGAGTACTCAAATACTCCTGCGTCTAAGAAACTCAAGTCGGATAATCAATAGTTGTATTTTACTTTTTATTTTGAGAAGCGTCGGCTTGATGTTGTTAGCCGGACGGCTTGAAACATAATGTAAACAATGTTTTGATGAAATGAAAAGTTTTTACCTGTCTATCCGTCTACTTTCTGCGACTTACTTGTATTTGTTTGCGATCTCTTTCTGTGTTAAATTTAACCAAGCCGTGCGACTTAATGTTAACTCACTTTGTTAGGATAAGATTCCGGTAGAGTATCTAGAAAAACCACTCGTATGGCTTGCTTCTTTCAATCCGAATTGAATATATCCGGTTTATTCTGAGAAAGAGCAATTTTACTGCGACGCGTATTAAGCCGCGCGGTACTGTTAAACCCAACATATTTGCTCTTTTAGGATAAAGAAATACAAGTCATGAGAGTCATCATCAGCCCGTGCGGTCAGTTTTTGAACTTAGGCGACTTGTAGCTGGCATTGCTGTAAATCCCATCTCTGGGAATGTAACTAGATAACCGACCGGAATTTTTAAAATAATTAAAGCCGTGCGACCATAAACCGGTCTTACGTAATTGCCTTGTGAAAGGAATACCCAGTCTCTAGAAGATCAGCTGATAGACCGTGCGATTAACATTTAACCCAAACAGCATATATGACAGCAATATATACCATTGGTTGATAAGCCGCATGGGCTATATAGAGTTCGTGCGATTAGTAGGTCTAATACTTGAACTGAGAATCATAACTGCCTCATGAAGGAACCTGTGATTATCCGATCGGATTGAATGGAAACCCGTAAGGATGATAAATTCATAACCCGGGTAATAAGGTCGGCCGGTCATGATTATGCTTGTTTCCCTGATATTTATCTTAATACCCTGTTTTATTTTTAGACCATCTAAAGAACCGAATCGTATGTCACCTTTGGAACCTGCTGATTTTAGACCGCCTAGTTTAACAATCAGACCGCCCGGATTGATAATCAGGACCGCCTGAAAACCTCGGTATATGCTTATCTCAAACCGCCCGGTATAAACCGAACTGTGTGATATCTTTTGAACCTGTTGTTCCAGACCGCTTGGTTTAATGACCAGACCGCCCGGATTAAGAATCAGACCGCCTGAAAACCTTGGGACCTGCTTATTTCAAACCGCCCGGTTTGAGTATTAAGCCGTTCGGTTTATGCTGTATATAGAAATCCTGCTTTTTCCTCCAAATAGTCTATAACGACCATATAGGATGAAATAATCCCTGTAATGCAATAGAGATGATTACAGACTCAGATGACCAAGTGGGCAGGTGGGCCTAGGCGGCGAACATTGCTTTCTCAAGTGGTCATAAGAGCTGTAACAATAAAGAGAAACAAGTACAGACCCAGATGACCAAGTGGGCAGGTGGGCCTAGGCGGCGAACATTGCTTTCCTCAAGTGGTCATAAGGGCTGTAAGCGACTCGACTGCTCTCTCTTGCCTAGGGCTACAAGCCGAGTTGATCAATTGGGCAGGTGGGCCTAGGCGGCGAACATTGCTTTCCTCAGAGAGATCAACTCAGTTGTGGGTCCCGCTTAGGCATCGCTTGAGAGTACCTCGGAGTATTCGATAGTTACAGACTAAGATGATCAATTGGGCAGGTGTGGTTATGCCGCGGGGGCTATACCGACATTGCTTTCCTCAGAAAGATCATCAAAACTGTAATTATATCCCTCTCGGGGCATGATAGAGCCAACATTCACCTAGACCTCCTTGATGCAGGGGTGTGTCGGATATCAGCCGGGATCCAAGGTTCTGAAGACCACCGCACGGGAATTGGCAAGCTACCACTACATGTGTGCGAAAACTCCCCGCTACACATGATCTTCATGGTTTTATGCTAATGACTACAATCCGAGGAGTTCGAGCAGAACTTGGCGATGTCTCCGTGGTTCAGTGAGTTTGATATATGAGGAAATGCAGAAAAGAAAACATCAGACATGAGAAGTGTCAGTATGGAGCTTCTTATTAAAATATCTCAAAAAAGTGTAGAGTAGTAAGGAAGACATTTCAAGGATAGAACCGTTTAAGATCGTCGCCACTCCAGGTGCGCGGGATGTCTTCTCCTTCACTTGTTTGGAGGCGATAAGCCCCACTTTTCAATGCCTCCTTGATGATGAAAGGTCCGGCCCAATTAGGATTTAACTTCCCGACATTACCTGCTCGAGCTGCTGCATCAACCTTTTTTAGTACGAGGTCGCCGACCGCGAATTGCTTTACCCTGACATTTTTGTCGAAATATTTTGCCATCCTCCTTTTAACTTCTTCTTGCCTGATTGTTGCCTCATCCTGGAGTTCTTCGATTAGATCAAAACTGTACTTGATAGCCTCGTCATTGTATTCTATCCATGCTTCTCCTCCTTCTTTTCCGTACACAACTCTTGGAGTGGCCACCTCAAACTCCACAGGAACAACAGCCTCCGAGCCATGAGATAGTTTGAACGGTGTTTCCCCTGTGGCCGAAGATGGAGTAGTACGAAGGGTCCAAAGGATGGAAGGAAGTTGATCTGCCCAGTTTCCTTTCTGATTCCAAACTTTTTTCATCAGGAGCTGCTGGATTCGTCTGTTGGCTGCTTCTACCTGACCATTGGTCCTTGGATGATGCACTGAGGAGAACCGCAGGTCATTCCGACCTGGTCGCAGAATTTTATCATCTCAGGATTATTGAATTGTGGACCATTATCAGTGACGATTGCCAGTGGAATTCCGTGTCGACAGATAATTTCTCCCCAGATGAAGTTTCTGATGATTTGGGTAGTAGTTCTTGCCAGTGCCTAGCCTCGATCCACTTGCTGAAGTAGTCAATCATCACTATGATAAAGCGGCGCTGACCGCTGGCATTGGAAAGGGTCCGATGAGATCCATCCCCCAAACTGCAAAGGGCCAGGGTGCCGTTATTGACCTAAGCGACTGATGCGGGCAGGTGCTGCAGAGGAGCGAACTTTTGGCACTGCACACACTTCCTGGCAAATGCTTCAGCATCCTTTCTCATGGTCGGCCAAAAATATCCCTGCCGCAGAATCCTCTTTTCTAAGGTCTTTGCCCCTGAATGGCTACCACATTCCCCAGAATGAACTTCCTGAAGTACGATAGGGATTTCTTCTTCTGAAAACACATCGTGCTGAGGGGGAAATCAAAGTTTTTCTGTAGAGTACTCCTGTTATTAGATAATAATATGCACCTTCCTTTGAATCTTCTCCGATCTTTATGGAATGATGAAACTCCCCCTTTGATAAGAACAACTCATAAGGGTCCTTCCATGAAGGATTATGATCAATTTGCATGAGTTCCGCCTCGTCTATTGCCGGATGTAAGAGTTCAAAGGTCACTCCCCCTGATGGAAGACCGAACTTTGATAATTCATCTGCCTCCTCATTTTGCTTTCTTGGATGTGCTCGATAATAAATGACTTGAATCTTCCGATTTCCTCTTCTTGGCTAATAGTAGATACTTTCGCAGAATCGGCTCCCTTGTCTCATAATTTCCCAAGACCTGGGAAGCCATTACCAACGAATCAGTTCTGACATGTACATATTCTATACCCAACTCCTTCGCGAGCCTTAGCCAGCCAGAAGTGCTTCATATTCTGCCTGGTTATTCGTAACTGGAAGAAGAACTTGATAGCTTGCTCCAGCCTGATGCCATTTGGACTGATCAACACTACTCCGGCTCCCACGGAGTTTTTGCCAGAAGCCCCATCCACATAAATGACCCAAGCCAGAGGAGATTGTACCGCCTGTTCTGGATAAGCTCTGTTGTATTAACCAGGAAGTCTGCCAAGATTTGCGCTTTGATTGCTGTTCGGGGATATATGATATCTCAAATTCACTTAGTTCAATAGCCCATTTTGCAACCTCCCTGAATGATCTGGCATTTCAAGAATACTCTTTAGAGGATGATCTGTAACAAACTTGGATGGAAATGAGCCTGAAAATACGGAGCGAAGCCTTCACGCAGACATAACCAAGGCCAAGGCCAGTTTCTCCAGGATCGAATATCTGGTTTCGGCATCTTAAGGATGTGGTGGCTGACATAGTATATTGGAAACTGCCTCCTCTTCTCTTCCGAACAAGGACAGAACTACGCTTCTGGTCCGACTCCCAGATACAAGAATAGCTTTTCCCCCTCACGGGGACTTTGGAGTAGTGGAGTCGAAGTTAACTGTCCTTTAGCTGCTCGAAAGCCTTGTTACATTCCTTGCTCCATTCGAACTTTGATCCCTTTCGCAATGTTTTAAAGAATGGGGCACTTTTATCTCCGGATTAGAGATAAACCTGCTCAATCCTGCCAATCTCCCCCCAAGTTGTTGAACTTCTTTAGTATTTCGAGGAGGGGTCATATCAAGGATGGCCTTACCTACCTTATTGGATGGTGCAAGGCCATCAGGAGTCAGAAGATGTCCAAGAAATTTTCCTTTATTCGCCCCGAACACACATTTTAATGGGTTCAATTTTAACTTGAACCTCCGTAGAGTAGCGAACGTCTCTACGAGGTCTTTCAAGTGTAATGAGAATGTTTTACTTTTGAGGAAGAAGGTCATCAACGTAAACTTCGAGATTCCTGCCCTTTTGATGTTTAAAGACGGTATCCATCATTCTTTGATATGTTGCCCCGCGTTTTAAGACGAAGGGCATTACAAGATAGCAGTAACACCCATCGTTTGTGATAAATGAGGTATGCGGGATGTCAGCTTGTGCATTTTAATTTGATGATACCCGGAGAAGGCATCGAGGAAACTCATAAAACCATACTCAACCGCGGAATCAACTAAAACATCTATCCGAGGCAAAGGGTAACAATCTTTAGGGCATGCTTTATTAAGTTTGGTGAAGTCTACGCACATGCGCCACTTCCCACCAGATTTCTTAACATTACAACGTTCGACATCCACGTGGGATATTGAATTTCAGAAATGAAACCCGCTTTTAGGAGTTTGGAAACCTCCTCTCTGATGGGCGACGCCAGCTTGGTCGCCACTTCCCTCTTCTTTTGTTGGACGGGCTTGAACTCAGGAGATACGTTTAGATGATGACAAGCCATGTCTGGATCCACTCCAGGCATATCCTCCGCTGACCAGGCGAAGATATCCAGATTCCCCAACAGGCAAGAGATTAGCTCCACTTTCTCCTCCTCTGATAACTCAGCGTTGATGACCAGCTTCTTTTTGCCCCTTCAGCGATAGGAACATCTTGAGTCACTTGGGCAGGTTCCAAGTGAGCCCCTTCTCGATCTTTTCCTTCCTCGGCGGCCTCTGGAGACTCAGCCACCTCCAGCACTTCATCCATGACCTTGGGAAGCGGAACGTCAGTGATCATGTTGACAGTTCAGACGTAACACTCCCGAGCCACTTTGGGGTTGCTCCTAACCCGATATTGTTTTCCTTCAGCAGCAAACTTGAGGGCAAGATGAAAGGTGGACACTACCGCCCTATATGCATTGAGAATCGGCCTCCCGAAGATGGCGCAGTAGTTACTTGGAGCATCTACTACCACAAAATTGATCAATTTTATCACTCCTCCGAGAGAGACCAGGAGCTTCACTGAACCCTCTACTTCCTTCTTCTCCCCAGAAAAACCGTAGCGGGGCCCATCGGTGGGAAGCAAATGCTTTCCAGTCTTCAGGGCTTCGAAAGTTGGGCGGAAAAGGAGATTGACGGAGCTGCCAGTATCAATCAAAATCTTGTGGACGGTATAGTTTTCAATAACGGCCCTGATAACCACCGCATCATCGAAAGGATTAGTATTGGGGGGAAGGTCATCCTGACCAAACGTGACAATAGTGCTTTCGGGAGGAGAACTTGTAGTGGCTGCCACTTCCTGCTTTAAAACTCTCGCAATGCTGGATTTGCGAGATGATTCTGCTCCAGCTCCCCCATGGATACAATAGATGTCCCCTAAGGGGCCCACATCATTGACTTCGATGCATTCGGTAGAAGGGTGGATATCACCATAATAGCCGGCGTCCTCGACGTCGGCGCATTCCCAGGTTACTTCTACTGTTTCCTTCTCCTTCTTCTTCTCGGTAGTTGGCTCAGCAGTTTTATCTTTCCGAATTAGACCCCGGAGCTTTCCTTCTCCCAGAAGTCTTTCTATGAGCAAACGAAGGGCCCGGCAGTCTTCAGTTAAATGCCCCCCTTCTTTATGATATTCACAATAAAGGTTCGGATTCCGATTACGAATATCCGACTTCAGAGGAGCGGTCCTTTTGAAATCTGGCCTCTTTGCAGAATTTGGACTACCTCGTCCATGGTGACATTTAGGGGAGTGAATGAGTCTTGCGAATCATCGTATTGGGCTGATGGAATGATTGGAGGTGGCTGCGCGGCATATTGTGGCAAATATACCGACATGATTTGTGGAAGGGGAGCGGTTGGAGCGGGGAGCGATGGCCAACGGTGGCTTCTGATCTTGAAACCGCTGATGGCCCATAAATGGTTGCTTGTTTTTATAGTTCCTCTCCCTTTGGGAGCGGAGTTCGAAGTGAGACTGATTCGATGGTGGATGACGGAAGGATGAATTTGATGACTCCTTGTCGCTTACCAGCTTTGCGACGTAGTCTGGATTGCTCTTCTCCCCTCTGATAAACATATTTGCCAAACTTATCATCTCTTGATAAGTCTTAGGCTCCTTATATTTGCTTCAAATTTTAGGGGGCCCTCCCTTAGGCCATGGATGAGGGCCACCCTATACAGCTCCGGGTCTACGTTCTGGATTTCCATGATCTCTCTCTGGAATCGATCCACAAAACGAGCCCATGTCTCGCCTTCCCGTTGTTTTATATCGAAAAGGGCCGCCGGGCCGCTCTTCTTTTCCTTGAGGTGGAGAATCTCAGCAGGAATTCTCTTCGCAGCTCTGTGAAACAACGGATCGATCTGGGATGCAGACCGTAAAACCATTCCCTCGCTTGTCCTTCAAAGGAGGTCACCAGAAGCTTGCACTTGGTTGCATCAGTCAAGGTTCTGAGAGCAACAGCTGACTCGAAAGCTTGTAAATGAACCGTGGGATCCGTCTCTCCATTGAATGCTGGCAGGCGAGGTTCCCTGAAATTATTAGGGGCAGGCTCCCCTCTGACTTCGTCCACAAAGGGAGAGGTCTCTTCCATGTCTTCATATAGAGGAGTAGAGCAATAAGCCGCTGGAGCTGCGACTATTCGCGGACAAGCCGCCTGATAAGAAGACCGGGCGGCTACTTCTGGCGGGTAGGAGTGATGAATAGGAACTTCAGGCGGGTAGGAGAGACGGGCCGCGCCTTCCTGCGGGTAGGGAATATGGGCGGCGTGAGAAGTCGCCCCCTGGAAGTCGAGGACTCGAGCTGGCATGTTGTGCGCGGCTTCCTGATAGAAGTTTTCCCTAGCCGCAGGGTCTTCTTGCTGGGGCTGGAAATTAGCGGCCTGCGGTAGCGAGTAAGGAGGGGGTGGAGGAAGGACCGGGGTCACCGCCCGATTGGCCGCGGCTTGTTGCGGAACTAGTCGCTCAGTTAGTATTGCTAAAGTCCGACTGATCTCTTCAAGGCGCTGATCAGTGGCCCTCTGAGCCCGCTCGGCTTCTCTCTTTGACTGCTCCAGGGCTTCCCACAGAGAGTCCTCGCTATGATCGGAGTGGTCTCCAAGAGCGAACTGACGGTCTGACATTATGGCGAAAAGGGATTTCACCGACACTCCGCGATCTGAAGGTCGCGTGTTTCTGTTGAGTCCGAGAGTGCACCTCCGAGGGAAACCAGAGGCTGCGGGTTGCCGTGTAATTTTTAGATGGAAAGATGAGACCGCTAGCAGCGGTCAAGGCCAGACTTCGCCCGCCGCGGCGAATGCCACTCCTGCGACGGGCTTTCCTTTGATTAAAGAAAAGTGATTACAGCGGGCTTGTGAGTGCAGAAAAGAGAAGCCGGCCGGTCAGACAGTCCGCAAGACGGGAAACTCGAGTCCGCAGCTCAAACAAGCGAGCTCCTAGATTCGAGTGTGTGTGTCTTGGGAACAGTGCCGCCCCCTATTTATAGGCTTGGGGGCCTGCCCGAGCGGGCGAGGGATAGAATAACCGCCTGCCCGGGTACAGGAGAAACGGGCAGGCGGTGACGGGATACACAAGGGAGGAAAGGAAATAAGCCGCGCGGCTTGGCGGCCTGCCCTTCCGATTTGTCTGACCAGAAGTTGGAGATAATGTAGCCAAGGTGACGATTCTACCCGCTCGGTCTCTGTCTCGAGACCGTGACCTGTTCTTTGGCTTTGGACCTTGGCTTGCCTTCGTGGTATAAACCGCGCGACCTCCGACTTGAGATCTCCTCTGGTTCTTGGAGGCGGCCTGAATTATTACAGACCGCTCGACCTGTGTTAGCTGATGCCGATGGAGTTTGCTTAGCCCGAGCCGGGCGACTTGGATCTGCAAACCGCTCGGTCTACGAGTAATTCTCTTGAAAGCGGTCTCCCGGGTAAACAAGGGGCAAGCAAGAGAATGGTTTTATGGGTTGAATCCAAGGTCAATCAGCTGCTTTGCCGAGCTGCGAATTGAACTTTTTGCTTAGATTCTCTACCTCAAAAAGAGAAAGAGTGGTCCGGCGGCCCTCTTTGATATTAAGGCAGCGGGAGGGACGAGACCTGGGCCAGGTTCGTCGACCGTTTCCAAAAGAGATAATGGAGATCCAAAATGTGGATCCAGAGCTATACAGGGTAGCTCTGATGAATGGGCTGAGGGAAGGCCCCCTAAAATTCGAAGCTAGCATAAGAGAACCTCGAACTTATCAGGAATTGATAAGTATGGCCAATATGTTTATCAGGGGTGAAAAGACTAACCCTGGGTATGTGGCTAGGCTTCTAAATGATCAAGGTCAACCTTACTCACTCCCTAATAATTAATCATCCGCTCCGTCTTATTTTGAACCCCGAGCTTAAGGGGGAGGAACTATAAGCACAAGCAACCATTCATTGGCCACCAGCGGTTTCAAGATCAGAAACCACTGTTGGCCATCACACCCGCTCCATCCATGGCCATTTCACAGGCCATGCCGGTAAATCTGCAACAATATACCACGCAGCCATCCTCGACTGCCCCATCCATCCAATATGATGATTCGCAAGAATCATTCACCTCTCTGAATATATCCATGGACGAAGTAGTCCAAATTTTGCAAAAGAGACCTGACTTTAAGAAACCTGCTCCTATGAGATCGGATGTTCACAGCCAAAATCCGAATCTTTATTGTGAATATCACAAAGAAGCAGGTCATCTGACGGAAGAGTGCCGAGCTCTCCGCTTCCTGGTAGAAAAGCTTCTAAGGGAAGGGAAGCTCCGAGGACTAGTCCACAAAGACACACCTGCTGAGCCCTGAACCGAAAAGAAGAAGGAAGCGGTCGAAGTGACCTGGGAATGTGCTGATGTGGAAGAGGCAGGTTGTTATGGGGATATACATCCTGTCACCGAATGCGTAGAAGTAAATGATGTTGGTCCGCTCGGCAACGTCTACTGTATCCATGGTGGAGCAGGGGCAGAGTCCTCTCGAAAATCCAGTATTGGAAGAATCTCCATGCAAGAAGTGGCGGTCGCCTCCACTTCCGCCCCAGAAAGGTCGATCGTTACTTTCGGCCAAGAAGACCTTCCCCCGAATGCAAACCCTTTCGATGATGCTGTAGTTATAAAGGCAGTTATCGAGAACTACACTGGACACAAGATTCTGATCGATACCGGTAGTTCAGTTAACCTCATTTTCCGTCAAACGTTCGAAGCCCTTAAGACTGGAAAGTCTCTGCTCTCCACGGAAGGGCCCCTCTACGGCTTCTCGGGAGAAAAGAAAGAAGTAGAAGGGTGTGTAAAGCTTTTGGTGTCATTGGGAGGCATAACAAAGCTGATAAGCTTCGTAGTGGTGGAAGCCCCGAGCAGTTATTGTGCAATCTTTGGAAGGCCAATCCTGAACGCTTACAAGGCAATAGTATCCACTTTCCACTTGGCTTTAAAGTTCGCTGCCGAAGGACGTCAGTATCGGATCTGAAGTGATCCAAAAGTCGCTCTGGAGTGCTATGTAAAAACAGTCAATGTGATCACCGAGACACTATTTCCTGAACTTGAGAATGACGTTCACGAAGTGTCCAGGGCCCTGGAAGAGGTTAAGGGAAGCACAGAGCGAGAAATGCTCACCTGGAACCTGCCCAGGAGACCCAAGAGATCCCCATTGCAGAAGGGGAAGAAAAAGAACTAATCATCAATGCCGAACTACCAGAAGAGGAGAAGATTCAACTGATCTCCTGTCTATTGAAGAATTTGACATCTTCGCCTGGTCGGCGGAAGATATGCCTGGAGTAGATCCAGATGTTTCCTGCCATCACCTCAATGTCTCCCCTAAATTCAAACCGATCCAACAAAAGAAGAGAGAGGTGGCATCCAAGTTGGCGGTACCCATCAAAGAAGAAGTTGCAAAACTTCTTAAAGCAAATTTCATTTCTGAAATCCAATACCCCACTTGGATGTCAAATGTTGTAATGGTGAAAAAATCTGGGGGAAAATGGCGCATGTGTGTAGATTTCACAAAACTCAATAAAGCATGCCCCAAAGATTGTTACCCTTTGCCTCGGATAGATGTTTTAGTAGATTCCGCGGTGGGGTATAACTTTATGAGCTTTCTCGATGCATTTTCTGGTTATCACCAAATCAAAATGCATAAACATGATATCCCGCATACGTCTTTCATCACGAACGATGGCTGTTACTGTTACCTCGTAATGCCCTTTGGGCTTAAGAATGCGGGGCAAACATACCAAAGGATGATGGACACCGTCTTTAGGCAGCAGAAAGGAAGGAACCTCGAGGTTTATTGTGATGACCTCCTCCTAAAAAGTAAAACCTTCTCAATTCACTTGGCAGACCTCGTAGAGACGTTCGCTACTCTACGGAGGTTCAAGTTAAAATTAAACCCTTTGAAATGTGTGTTTGGGGCAAATAAGGGAAAGTTTCTTGGACACCTCCTCACGCCCGATGGCCTGGCACCAAATCCGGATAAGGTAAAAGCCATACTAGAAATGACCCCTCCTCATAATACGAAAGAAGTACAACAACTTGGAGGAAGATTGGCAGGACTGAGCAGGTTTATCTCTAAATCAGGAGATAAAAGTGCTCCATTCTTCAAAACACTCCGAGGAGGTTCGAAATTTGAGTGGGACAAGAAGTGCGATGACGCATTTAATCAACTGAAGAAACAATTAACATCGACTCCACTTCTCCATAGCCCTCGTGAAGGGGAAATTCTGTTCTTATATTTGGGGGTTGGACCCGATGCTGTCAGCTCTGTTCTCATTCGAGAAGAAAAGAAGAGGCAGTTTCCTATATACTATGTTAGCCATATACTTAAAGATGTAGAAACGAGATATTCGATCCTGGAAAAGCTGGCTCTGGCTCTGGTTCAATCCTCAAGAAGGCTCCGACCTTATTTCCAAGCACATCCAATCCAAGTAATCACAGACCATGCATTAAGAAACATCCTGGAAAAGCCTGACCATTCCGGAAGATTAGCCAAGTGGGCCATCGAGCTAAGCGAGTTTGAAATAACTTATATCCCCAGAACCGCAATCAAGGCCCAAGTCTTGGCAGATTTCATGGTCGATATACCAGAATCAGATTCCGAGCAAGTAGGGAGGTCCCCTTGGGCCTGGACTATCTTCGTAGATGGTGCTTCGGGGAAGAACTCGGCAGGAGCAGGAGTAATCTTGCTCAGTCCTAATGGTCTTAAGCTCGAACAGGCAATCAAGTTCTTTTTTCCGGTGACGAATAATCAAGCCGAATATGAGGCGCTTCTAGCCGGGCTAAGGCTTGCGAAAGAACTGGGCATAGAGCATGTACATGTAAAAACTGATTCTATGGTAATGGCTTCGCAGGTTTTGGGCAACTATGAAACACGTGAGCCAACATCACGAAAATATCTACTGCTAGCAAAAGAAGAGATTGGAAGATTTAAATCTTTCGTCATCGAACATATCCCAAGGACGCAGAATGAAGAAGCCGATGAGTTATCAAAGTTCGGTCTTCCATCAGGAGGAGTGACCTCTGAGCTTTTTCATCCAGCTATAGAGGAGGGGGAACTAATGCAAATCGACCAACATCCTTCCTGGATGGATCCTTATGAATTATACCTGACAAAAGGAGAGTTCCACGAATCAATCAAAGACAGAAGGAGATTCAGGAGAAAAGCGGCTTATTATTGCTTGGTAGCTGGAATCTTGTATCGAAAAACTTTCATCTCTCCTTTTGCTCGATGCGTCTCGGAAGAAGAGATCCCCACTATACTACAAGAAGTCCATTCTGGGGAGTGCGGCAGTCACTCGGGAGCAAAGGCGTTGGAAAAGAGGATTTTGAGGCAAGGATATTTTTGGCCAACCATGTGAAAGGACGCTGAAGCATTTGCCAAGCGGTGTGTTCAGTGTCAAAAGTTCGCTCCTCTTCAGCATTTGCCTGCTCAGTCACTCAGATCAATAACTACGCCGTGGCCCTTCGCAGTATGGGGAATGGATCTTATCGGACCCTTCCCAGTAGCCAGTGGCCAGCGACGTTTTATCATTGTAATGATCGACTACTTCAGCAAATGGATTGAGGCAAAAGCATTGGCAAAAACTACAACTCAAATTATCCGGAACTTCATCTGGGGAGAGATAGTCTGCCGGCATGGGATTCTGCTGGCAATTGTCACCGACAATGGTCCGCAATTTAACAATCCAGAGATGATAAATTTTTGCGATCAGGTGAGGATTGATCTTCGGTTTGCTTCAGTGCATCATCCAAGAACAAATGGTCAGGTAGAAGCAGCGAATCGGCAGATTCAGCAACTCTTGATGAAGAGGGTCTTGAATCAAAGAGGAAATTGGGCAGACCAACTCCCTTCTATCCTTTGGACTCTTAGTACCACCCCATCTTCTGCTACGGGAGAAACACCATTCAAACTATCCCATGGTTCAGAGGCTGTTGTTCCTATAGAGTTTGAGGTGGTCACTCCAAGAGTAGTGTATGCAAAGGAGGGAGGAGAAGCATGGATAGATGAAAATGATGAGGCTATCAAGTATAGTTTGGATATGATCGAAGAACTTCAGGACGAAGCAACAATCAGACAGGCAGAAGTCAAAAGGAAGATGTCAAAATACTTTGACAAGAATGTCAGGGTAAAACAGTTTGCAGTCGGGGATTTGGTACTAAAGAAGGTAGATGCTGCAGCCACATCTGGCAATATTGGAAAGCTGAATCCCAACTGGGCAGGGTCATTCATCATCAAAGAGGCCTTGAGAAATGGGGCCTACCCGCCTCCAAACAAGCGACGGAGAAGACATCTCACGCACTTGGAGAGGTGACGATCTCAAACGTTTTTAAACTTAAAAAATGTTTTCTTCATTTTAAGCATTTTTTAGATATTCAATGAAAAGCCCCGTACTGACACTTCTTCTTGTCTAAATTTTTCTTACTTTCTTTATATAACAAACTCACTGAACCGCGGAGACATCGCTGAATTCTGCTTGAACCCCCTCAGATTGTAGTCATTAGTATAAGCCCACGTCGACCACATGTAGCGGGGAGTTTTCGCACATGTGTAGTGGCAGCTTGCCAATTCCCGTGCGGTGGTCTTCATAATCTCAGATCTCGGTTGATATCTAACGCACCAAGTCCGGGTGATTGTTAGCTCTATCATACTCCGAAAGGGATATGGTTATAACTTTGATGATCTTTCTGAGGAAAGCAATGTCGGTAGAGCCCCCGCGGCATAACCACACCAGCCCAACTGGTCATCTTAGTCTATAACCATAGAATACTCCAAGGTACTCTCAAGCAACGCCTGTGCGGAACCCACAACTGAGTTGATCCCTCTGAGGAAAGCAATGTCGGTAAAGCCCCCGCGGCATAACCACACCTGCCCAATTGATCACTAGGCTTGTAACCCCAGGCGGGAGAGTAGTCGAGTCATTACAACCCACAACTGAGTTGATCCCTCTGAGGAAAGCAATGTCGGTAAAGCCCCCACGGCATAACCACACCTGCCCAATTGATCGACTCAGCTTGTGACCCCCAAGCAGGAGAGCAGTCGAGTCACTTACAACCCTTATGACCACTTGAGGAAAGCAATGTTCGCCGCCTGGGCACACCTGCCCACTTGGTCATCTGGGTCTGTAGTCATCTTTTTCATTACAGGGAATTATCTCATCGTATATGGTCATTCTAGACCATTTGAAGAAAAAAGCAGGATTCATATGTGCATCACAAACCGGCCAACTTTATACTCAAACCGGGCGGTTTGAAATAAGTATTTATCAGGATGTCTGGTTATCAAACCGGGCGGTTTAGAATGAACAGGTCCCAAAGATGCCATGCAGTGTGGTTTTCAGACCGGACGGTCCGAAATAAACAGGACAATAAAAACTCACAAGGCAAATATTGGGGGATCGAGAATAATCATGATCGGTCGACCTCGCCATTCGGGTCATGGATCTATATTTATGGATTTCAATTCAATTCGTTCGGCTAATAACTGGCTCTTCTCGATCAAGCAATTATGATTCTCATTGCAAGTATCAAAGCTGCTAACCGCATAAATTATAGGTAGTCCGTGCGGGTTATTAGCTGATGTTATGTAAAGCTGTCATATGAATCGTTCTGGTTAAATGTTAATCGTGCGGTCTATCAACTATTTTTCTTATGATTTCGTATTTTGCCTTACAAAAGCCAGGATATAGTCGCACGGCTTGGTTTTGTCAATTCCCTTATCGGTTATAGCTATATTCACGGAGATGGGGCTTGCAGCAATCTCAATTGCGAGTCATTTGAGTTAAAATACTGGCCGCTCGGTCTGTGGGTTGTTCGACTTGGCATTCTTTATCCTGAAAAACAAGTATGCAGAATCTAGTAACAACCGCGCGGCTTGGTTATGTCCGGCACCCTGGATATCATAATATATTCATAATAAGTTAACACCTTCTCGGGATGAATCAAGTCAGCTCGATCCGGATTGAAGAAGCAAGCTATGAGATTGGGTTTTCTGCTAATGATTACTTTACCGGAATCCTATGAAGATCATTATCCTAACCGAGTGAGTTAAATATTAAGTCGCACGACTTGGTTAGAAGGGTCAATTATCTAACACAGAAGGAGATCGCAGTGAACACAAGTAAGTAAAGACAAACCGCTGAACAGGTAAAAGTTTTCCATTTCTGTTTACCCGGGAAACCGCTTCCAGGAGGGTTACTGCCAGACCGCGCGGTTTGCGGGTCTAAGTCGCCCGGTTCAGGTCAAAACGATGTCTATCGACTCCGGCTAGCACAGGCCGGACGGTCTGTGACAACTCAGGCCGCCTCCAAGTACTAAAGGTAATCAGAGCCCAAGTCCAACAGGACAAGCCGCGGTCTCAAGTCGGAAGTCGCGCGGCCTATGCAATAGAGGCAGCCAAGGTCCAAAGTCAAAGAACAAGCCGCGGTTTCATAGCAGAGACCGAGCGGGTAGCCTCATCGCCTTGGCCTCCTCATCTCTAGCTACTGGTCAGACAAGTCGGAAGGGCAAGCCGCCAAGTCGCGCGGCTTATTTACTTCTCCTTTTTGTGTATCCCGTCACCGCCTGCCCGTTTCTCCTGTACCCGGGCAGGCGGTTATTTTATCCCTGCCCGCTCGGGCAGGCCCCCAAGCCTATAAATAGGGGGCGGCACTGTTCACAAGACACACACACTTGAATCTGGGAGCTCGCTTGTTTGAGCTGCGGACTCAAGTTTCCCGTCTTGCGGACTGTCTGACCGGCCGGCTTCTTTTTTCCTGCACTTGCAGCCCGCTGTAACCTCTTTTTTGTAATCAAAGGAAAGCCCGTCGCAAGAGTGGCATTCGCCGCGGCGGGCGAAGTCTGGTTTTGACCGCTACCAGCGGGCTCCCTTTTTTCTACTTAAAAAGTAACCGACAACCCGCAGCCTCCGGTTTCCTTCGGAGGAGCGATCTCAGCCACAACAGAAACACGCGGCCTTCAGATCGCGGATTGTCGGCGAAATCCCTTTTCCACTATAATGTCAGACCGTCAGTTCCCCCTTGGAGACCGCTCCGATCATAGCGAGGATTCTCTATGGGAAGCCCTGGAGCAATCAAAGAGAGAAGCCGAGCGGGCTCAGCGGGCCACTGATCAGCGACTTGAAGAGATCAGTCGGACTTTAGCAATACTGACTGAGCGATTAGTCCCGCAACAGGCCGCGACTAATCCGGCGGGTACCCCGGTCCTTCCTCCACCTCCTCCATACTCGCTACCGCAAGTCGCTAACTTCCAGCTCCATCAAGAAGACCCTGTGGCTAGGGAAAACTTCTATCAAGCCGCGCACAACATGCCAGCTCGAGTCCTCGACTTCCAGGGAGCGACTTCCCATGCTGCCCGTCTTTCCTACCCGCCGGAAGGCGCGGCTCGTCTTTCCTACCCGCCTGAAGTGCCCATCCATCACTCCTACCCGCCAGAAGTAGCCGCCCGGTCTTCTCATCAGGCGGCCTGTCCGCAAATAGCCGCAGCTCCAGCGGCTTATTACCCTACACCTCAATATGAAGACATGGAAGAGACCTCTCCCTTTGTGGACGAAGTCAGGGGGGAACCTGCCCCTAATAATTTCAGGGAACCTCGCCTGCCAGCGTTCAATGGAGAGACTGACCCAACGGTTCATTTGCAAGCTTTTGAGTCAGCCGTTGCTCTCAGAACCCTGACCGATGCCACCAAATGCAAGCTTCTCGTAACCTCCTTTGAAGGACAAGCGAGGGAATGGTTCTATGGATTGCACCCCAGGTCAATCCATTGTTTCGCGGAGCTGCGAAAAGAATTCCTGCTAAGATTCTCCACCTCGAAGAAAAGAAAGAGTGGCCCGGCGGCCCTCTTTGATATAAAACTACGGGAAGGCGAAACATGGGCCCATTTTGTGGATCGATTCCAAAGAGAGATCATGGAAATCCAGAATGTGGGCCCGGAGCTGTATAGGGTTGCCCTCATCCATGGCCTGAGGGAGGGCCCCCTAAAGTTTGAAGCAAATATAAGGGAGCCCAGGACTTATCAAGAGATGATAAGTCTGGCAAATATGTTTATCAGAGGAGAAAAGAGCAATCCAGATTACGTCGCGAAGTTGGTAAGCGACAAGGAGCCATCAAATACATCCTTCCATCGTCCACCATCAAATCAGTCCCACTTCGAACCCCCGCTCCCAAAGGGGGAGGAACTTCAAAAATAAACAACCATTTATGGGCCATCAGCGATTTCAAGATCAGAAACCACCGCTGGCCATCGCTCCCGCTCCATCCGCTCTCCTTCCGCAGATCATGCCGGTATACTTACCACAGTATGCCGCGCAGCCACCTCCAGTCCTTCCATCAACTCAATACGATAATTCGCAAGACTCGTTCACCCCCCTGAATGTCACCATGGACGAGGTAGTCCAAATTCTGCAAAAGAGGCCAGATTTCAAAAGGCCTGCTCCTCTGAAGTCGGATGTTCATAGTCGAAATCCGAACCTTTATTGTGAATACCATAAAGAGAGGGGACATTTGACTGATGATTGTCGGGCCCTTCGTCTGCTTATAGAAAGGCTCCTGGGAGAAGGAAAGCTCCGGGGTCTGATTCAGAAAGATAAAATTGCTGAGCCAGCCACCGAGAAGAGAAAGGAGAAAGAAACAGTAGAAGTGACCTGGGAGTGTGCCGACGTCGAGGACGCCGGCTGTTATGGTGACATCCATCCCTCCATCGAATGCATCGAAGTCAATGATGTGGGCCCCTTGGGGGACATCTATTGTATCCATGGGGGAGCTGGAGCGGAATCATCACGCAAATCCAGTATTGCAAGAGTTCTAAAACAGGAAGTGGCAGCCACAACAAGTTCTCCTCCCGAAAGCACTGTCGTCACGTTTGGTCAGGATGACCTTCCCCCTAATGCTAATCCTTTCGATGACGCGGTGGTCATCAAGGCCGTCATCGAAAACTACACGGTCCACAAGATTCTGGTTGATACTGGCAGCTCCGTCAACCTCCTTTTCCGCCCAACTTTCGAGGCCCTGAAGACTGGAAAGCAGCTGCTTTCCACCGATGGGCCCCTCTATGGCTTTTCTGGGGAGAAGAAGGAAGTAGAGGGTTCAGTGAAGCTCCTGGTCTCTCTTGGAGGGGTGATAAAGTTGGTCAATTTTGTGGTGGTGGACGCCCCGAGCAACTACTGTGCTATCTTCGGGAGGCCGATTCTCAACGCATACAGAGCGGTAGTATCTACTTTTCACCTCGCTCTCAAGTTCGCCGCAGAAGGGAAACAATATCGGGTCAGGAGCAACCCAAAGGTGGCTCGGGAGTGCTACGTCCGAACTGTCAACGTGATCACTGACGTTCCACTTCCCGAGGCCGAGGCTGAGGTTTTGATGATTGCTGAATCTTCAGGGCCTGCAGAGGAAGAGAAGGATCGAGAAGGGGCTCACTTGGAACCTGCCCAAGCGACCCAAGAAGTTCCTGTTGCTGAGGAGACAGAAAAGAAACTAGTCATCAACGCTGAATTGCAAGAGGAGGAGAAAGCGGAGCTAATCTCCTGCCTGCTGAAGAATCTGGATGTCTTCGCTTGGTCAGCGGAGGACATGTCAGGGGTGGATCCGGACGTGGCTTGCCATCATCTCAATGTGTCTCCTGAGTTCAAGCCCGTCCAGCAGAAGAAAAGAGAAGTGGCGACCAAGCTGGCGTTGCCCATCAGAGAGGAGGTTTCCAAACTCCTAAAAGCTGGTTTTATTTCTGAGATTCAATATCCCACGTGGATGTTGAACGTTGTAATGGTCAAAAAATCTGGTGGGAAGTGGCGCATGTGCGTAGACTTCACCAAACTCAATAAAGCGTGCCCTAAAGATTGTTACCCTTTGCCTCGGATAGATGTTTTAGTTGATTCCGCGGTTGGGTATGGTTTTATGAGTTTCCTCGATGCCTTCTCTGGGTATCATCAAATCAAAATGCATAAACCTGATATCCCGCATACCTCATTCATCACGAACGATGGGTGTTACTGTTATCTCGTAATGCCTTTCGGTCTCAAAAATGCGGGCGCAACATACCAACGAATGATGGATACCGTTTTTAAAAATCAAAAGGGCAGGAACCTCGAAGTCTACGTTGATGACCTTCTTCTAAAAAGCAAAACATTCTCGTTACACTTGGAAGACCTCGTAGAGACGTTCGCTACTCTACGGAGGTTCAAGTTAAAACTAAACTCATTAAAATGTGTATTCGGAGCAAGCAAAGGAAAATTTCTCGGGCATCTTTTAACTCCTGATGGCCTTGCGCCAAACCCGGATAAAGTGAAAGCTATCCTTGATATGACCCCTCCTCAAAATACTAAAGAAGTTCAACAACTTGGGGGAAGACTGGCAGGATTGAGCAGGTTTATCTCTAAATCTGGAGATAAAAGTGCCCCATTCTTCAAAATACTACGAGGGGGATCGAAATTCGAATGGAGCAAAGAATGTGACAGGGCTTTCGAGCAGTTAAAGGAGCAATTAACTTCAACTCCGTTACTTCAAAGTCCCCGTGAGGGGGAGAATCTTTTCTTATATCTGGGAGTCGGACCAGATGCAGTAAGTTCTGTCCTCGTTCGGGAGGAAAAGAGGAAGCAGTTTCCAATATATTACGTTAGCCACATCCTTAAAGATGCAGAAACCAGATATTCGATCCTGGAGAAGCTGGCCTTGGCTTTGGTCATGTCATCACGAAGGCTCCGCCCCTATTTTCAGGCTCATTCCATTCAGGTGGTCTCGGACCATCCACTAAAGAGCATCTTGGAAAAGCCGGATCATTCAGGAAGGTTGGCTAAATGGGCAATTGAGCTAAGCGAGTTCGAAATATCATATGTTCCCAGAACGGCAATAAAGGCACAAGTATTGGCAGATTTCTTGGTGGACACGACAGAGTCTAATCCAGAACAGAGAGTACAATCTCCCTTGGCTTGGATCATTTATGTGGATGGGGCTTCTGGCAGAAACTCCGTGGGAGCCGGAGTGGTTCTGATCAGTCCAAATGGCGTCAGGCTGGAGCAGGCTATCAAATTCTTCTTTTCAGTTACAAATAACCAGGCCGAATACGAAGCGTTCTTGGCTGGCTTGAGACTCGCGAAGGAGCTTGGGATAGAACATGTTCATGTGAAAACTGATTCTCTTGTGATGGCCTCGCAGGTTCTGGGGAATTATGAAACAAGAGAACCGATGTTGAGAAAATATCTATTCCTAGCGAAGAAAGAAATTGGGAGATTCAAATCCTTCATCATCGAACACATTCCGAGAACATAGAATGAAGAGGCAGACAAATTATCAAAGTTTGGTCTTCCGTCCGGAGGGGTGACCTCAGAACTTTTTCATCCAGCAACAGATGGGACGGAAGAAGAGGAGCTCATGCAGATCGATCAAAATCCTTCCTCGAAAGATCCTTATGAACTATTTCTGTCAAAAGGGGAGTTTCATTCGTCAATCAAGGACAGAAATAGATTCAGAAGAAAGGCAGCCTACTACTACTTGATGGCAGGAGTCTTGTATAGGAAAACTCTGATTTCTCCCTCAGCACGGTGCGCTTCAGAAGAGGAGGTCCCGGCTATACTTCAGGAAATTCATTCGGGAGAGTGCGGTAGTCATTCAGGAGCAAAGACTTTGGAGAAAAGGATCTTGCGGCAGGGATATTTTTGGCCGACCATGAGGAAAGATGCTGAAGCATTTGCCAGGCGATGTGTCTAGTGCCAAAAGTTCGCTCCTCTTCAGCATTTGCCTGCTCAGTCACTCAGGTCGATAACCGCGCCGTGGCCTTTTGCAGTATGGGGAATGGATCTTATGGGACCTTTTCCAATGGCCAGTGGTCAGCGACGCTTTATCATTGTAATGATCGACTATTTCAGTAAGTGGATCGAGGCCAAAGCATTAGCGAAAACTACTACCCAAATTGTCAGAAACTTCATCTGGGGGGAAATAGTTTGCCGGCATGGAATACCGTTGGCAATCGTCACCGATAATGGTCCACAGTTCAATAATCCAGAGATGAAAAATTTTTGTGATCAGGTCGGGATTGATCTTCGGTTCGCCTCGGTACATCATCCGAGAACAAATGGGCAAGTAGAAGCAGCAAACAGGCAAATCCGACAACTCTTGATGAAAAGAGTCCTAAATCAAAAAGGAAACTGGGCGGATCAGCTTCCTTCCATTCTTTGGACTCTTCGTACTACCCCGTCCTCAGCCACAGGGGAGACACCATTCAAGTTGTCTCATGGCTCGGAGGCCGTCGTTCCTGTAGAGTTTGAGGTGGTCACTCCAAGAGTTATGTTCGGAAAAGAAGGAGGAGAAGCATGGGTAGAATGCAATGACGAGGCTCTCAAGTGTAGTTTGGACCTAATCGAAGAACTTCAGGATGAGGCTACAATCAGGCAAGAAGAGGTCAAAAGAAGGATGGCAAAGTACTTGACAAAAATGTCAGGGTAAAACATTTTGCGGTCGGCGACCTTGTGTTAAAGAAAGTTGATGCAGTGGCCCGAATGGGTAGCGTCGGGAAGCTAGATCCGAATTGGGCTGGACCTTTCATCATCAAGGAGGTACTAAAAAGTGGAGCTTATCACCTCCAAACAAGTGACGGAGAAGACATCCCGCGCACCTGGAGTGGCGACGACCTCAAACGGTTCTATCCTTGAAATGTCCTTTTTATTCCTGCAGTTTTTTGAGATATTTTAATAAAAAAGCACCATACTGACACTTCTCCATGTCTGATATTTTCCTCTTTGTACTCTCTCATATCTATCAAACTCACTGAACCGCGGAGACATCGCCAAGTTCTGCTTGAACTCCCTCGGATTGTAGTCATTAGCGTAAAACCATAAAGATCGTGTGTAGCGGGGAGTTTTCGCACACATGTAGTGGTGGCTTGCCAATTCCCGAGCGGTGGTCTTCAGAACCTTGGATCCCGGCGGATATCCGACACACCCCTGCATCAAGGGAGGTCTAGGTGAATGTTGGCTCTATCATGCCCCGAGGGGATATAATTACAGCTGTGATGATCCTTCTGAGGAAAGCAATGTCGGTATAGCCCCCGCGGCATAACCACACCTGCCCAACTGATCATCTTAGTCTGTGACTATCGAATACTCCAAGGTACTCTCGAGCGATGCCTAGGCGGGACCCACAACTAAGTTGATCTCTCTGAGGAAAGCAATGTCGGTATAGCCCCCGCGGCATAACCACACCTGCCCAATTGATCAACTCGGCTTGTAACCCTAGGCAAGAGAGCAGCCGAGTCGCTTACAGCCCTTATGACCACTTGAGGAAAGCAATGTTCGCCGCCTAGGCCCACCTGCCCACTTGGTCGTCTGGGTCTGTACTTTCTTCTCTTTATTTATACAGCTTTTATGACCGCTTGAGGAAAGCAATGTTCGCCGCCTAGGCCCACCTGCCCACTTGGTCATCTGAGTCTGTAGTCATCTTTATAACATTATAAGAGATTATCTCATTCCATATGGTCACTATAGACCGTTTGGAGAAGAAAGCAGGATTCCTATACATATAGCACAAACCGGACGACTTGATGATCAAACCGTGCGGTTTGAAATAAGCAGATACCAAGCCTTTCAGGCGGTCTGGTTAATAAACCAGGCGGTCTGGTAATTAAACCAGGCGGTCTCAAAATTAGCAGGTTCCAAGGTTGTCATGCGGCTCAATCTTTCAAACCGGACGGCTTGAAATAAAACTGGGTATCATTAAGGTATCAAGCTGAATATCAGGGGAGCAAGCATAATCATGATCGGCCGATCTTATCATCCGGATTATGAATTTTATCATCCTTATGGGTTTCCATTCAATCCGATCAGATAATCACAGGATCTTTTAAATCAGGCAGTTATAATTTTCACTACAAGTATTATGCCTGCTCATCATACGAATTTAATGCACAGTTCGTGCGGCTTGTTGTTCAAGACGGTTATAATTTTCACTACAAGTATTATGCCTGCTCATCATACGAATTTAATGCACAGTTCGTGCGGCTTGTTGTTCAAGATGGTTATAATTTTCACTACAAGTATTATGCCTGCTCATCATACGAATTTAATGCACAGTTCGTGCGGCTTGTTGTTCAAGACGGTTATAATTTTCACTACAAGTATTATGCCTGCTAATCGTACAAATTTAATATGCAGTTTGCGGATTAAGTACTAACCGCACGATCTATCGATTGGTCTTCTTGAGATCGGATATTCTCTTTATAGTCGCACGACTTGGTTATTTCAAAATACTGGATCGGTTATCTGATTGCATTCGCGAAGACTTGCCCTCTATCCCGGAAAGCAAGTATGCCGGGTCTAGTAGCAACCACGCGGCTTGATTGCGCCCGGTTTCCGGAATGTACACATTCGAAATAAGTCAGCTCTTCTTCAGAACAAATCAAATAAATTCGACGCGGATTAACAGGAGCGGGCTGTGCCAGTATTTTTCAGATACTTTAACGGAGTCTCGGGGAGATCGCTATCCAAACCTGATAGATTAAACACTAAGGCGCACGATTTGGTAAGATTCAATACAGAGAAATCACAAGCAAATACAAATAAGTCGCAGAAGGTAGACGGACAGATAAGTAAAAACTTTTCATTTCAATAAAACGCTGTTTACATTGTATTTTAAGCCGTCCGGCTAACAACATCAAGCCGGCGGCTATTCAAAATAAAAAACAAAATACATCTATTGATCGTGCGACTTGAGTTTCTTAGATGCAGGAGCACTTGAATGTTCGCTGCCGTCGACCGAAACATCGGGAGAATAGCCTTCGCTGCCCGACGAGGATGAGCTGCTCAACTCGCCCGACTTGCGACCAGCATCTTCTTCAGAATCGCTGGGTTAGGACTCTGAGCTACCTTCACCACTCTTGGCCGCTTCGGGTTCTTCGGCCTCGACGTCCTCATCTTCACTCTCTTCCGAGCTGGATCCATCGACCTTGTTCTTCCCCTTGGCCTTCCGCCTGATCTTTTCCAGCTTCTTCTGCAAGGTCGGGTAAGCATCCGAAAAGGTGAAATGCTCAAAACCGGGCGCGAACCCTTTGAGCTCCCGCAAGCGGTTAAAAGCATTTTCAATTCCCTCGGCGACATGAGGGAAGAGTTCTTGCTGATAAACCGGGTCGGTCTCATCATATTTAGCCTGCAGAAGAAGAGAGTAAGGTAAGACCGGGCGGTTTGAGAACATCGGTATTAAAGCTGGCCAGGTGATAACTTACCAACTCGGCTTCCTTTAACCGCTCATTCTCCTTTTTTAATTCGGCGATTTCCTTCTCTTGAAGGCTGTTATCTCTGGTCAACCTTTTCAGGGTCATCCCCATAAAGGCGTTTGTGGTAAAACTCTCGGCAGCTACCCGCGCGGCCTCCCTGGCGAGCTCCTCCACAGGAACTTTCCTTAGCCTCCTGAAGTTCCGCCGGCCGAACATGCCAATGCTGGCGGCCTCAGCATGCCGACCCGACTTCTCGCTCGCCCAGTGGGGAAGCGCGGTAGAGATCTGGACGCTGTCGCCGTTCGGGTGCCAGGTCAAAACCGGGCAGCCCTTCAGGTCCTTCACCTTGCTGAAAGATCGGAGGGCGGCGAAGTCGCCCAAGGAGCCCGAATCCTCCCCATCAGATGGCAGCGGCTTGTTCCTGGCTTGCCTCTTTCTTTTCTCCGTCTGGGTCAGGACCAGACCGGACGGACTGACCGGCTTGTTAACAGGAACCACGGCTTGGGCTATAAAACAAGAAGAGTCAGCACAAGAAATCAAGCGGTTAGCATTCAAGTCGGAGGCAAAGAGAAGCTTACTATCTTCAAGCCGAACGTTCTCCAGTTCGGCAAGCAGAGGGATGTAGTAGCTTATGTTAAGCCGCTCATCCTTGAGGAGCTTACAGATCCCTTTCTCCACCTCGCTGATTGGCACTGGCTGAAAAGCCTCCTCAGGCCGCACCTGCGGGTTCGGGTTCAACAGGCCCAGCCGGCCTTCGAAGATCAGGTACCTCTCCGACCAGGCAGTTACCTTGTTCGCCAGGTTGACCATCTTCAACCCGCGGCAACCGAAGTAGAGGTGGCCTTTGAAGACGTCCGATTCAGAGTCCGGGATGGCCCGAACTGAGAATATCTTCCTGAAGAGATCCATGGAGAAGCGGACTCTCTCAGATCGAAGGTAAGAGATAAAGCTGCATATCCCGGCCATCGAGTTGGGAGAAATCTGGCCCGGAACAACTCCATAGTGGTCGAAGACCATGGCGAGCTCCATTGGGATCGGGAATTTGAATCCGCAATCGAAGTGATCGATTGGGATCGCGATGAGGTTTGGACCGGACGAGTTCATCCGCTCATCACGGAGCGGAAGTCGCGCAAGCAGCGGGCTGTCGATCATATGTTTTTCAACGAACTCGTCCAATTCGGCTTTCGTTAATCGACACTCCTCAAGATCAGCAGAGTGGAAGGCAACGGCGGCTTCAGAGCGGGTAGCTGGGGTCTTCGCAGGTCGCTTCGACTGGCGCTTTGCTCCCATCTCGAAATTCTGGTAAGAAGAACTTCGGAAGGACGCTACTTATAAGAACGGATGATCTGCACTTAGCAAAGGTCAAATCGCGGCTAGATGATCAACCCGCGCGAATATATCATCACAAAAGTCAGCGATGGATTGCATAAATTGAAAAAAGCGAATTACAAAGCCACGAAGGCAAGCCGAGCGGCTTATGAAAAATAACTCAGGCATCAATCAACAGCATGAAGGCTAAAAAAGTAAAATTGAATATTGAAGCCGCACGGCCTGAGTAAACAGGTCGAATATCACAAAATCAGATTCAGGCGAATTATCCAAAGGACCGAATTGAAACCATATTACAAAGTTGTATCCCAACACCGCTCATTACTGGCGGGTATCGTTCGGTTCATCCTCTCTGTGAAGCCGCGCGACATGATCGCCAATCTGAAGGACAGTCCCCTGCATTTGGTTCATATTATGATTAAGGCGGTTGATCATGCTATGAATCCGCGCGGCGTCTCTCTCCACCCGCGATGCAGGAATCGTGCGAGTAGGTAAGTTCGCTGCGGACTCATGAACACTAGCAACTGGGCGGATTGTCCCGGCTGCAGGAAGAGACGAGCTCGTCCCTGCATCCGGGCGGATTGACCCTCGCCGGCCTTCATCAACCGTGTTTAAAGGGCGCCGACTTCCGCCGGCTTCCTTGGCCAGATGCAGGTATTTGTCTCTATAGTAGGCACAGTCATCTTCGAGCTTGCGGACTTCCTTCTTCCCGCGATCAATCCGGGCGGTCAGCGCTGCCACCTGGTCCTGCTGCTCCTTCTCTTTCTCCCGGCGCTCTCTCCGCTCGGCTTCCAGCTCTACCCGAATCGCGGCTTTCTCGTCCTGGGCGACTTTCTCCCTCTCCTCCACTGCCCTCAGCTGCTTGGCAAGCGTCTCCAGATTCTTCTGAAGCTGGGACATCTCGGTCTCCATCCGAGTATCCGGGAGAGGGGAGCGCAGTAGAGGTGGTTCAAAGGGAGGAAGGTAGGACACCAGTTCACCCGGCTCCGGGACTTACGAAAAGAGAAACGGTCAAAAATTGTTCAACATGAAACCGCTTTCATTAAATTTTCCTCGCTTACGAGCCGCGGCGGTTTGAATTGAACTCGGGCGGGCAGGTCGCCTTGTTAGCTCGGTATCGAATTTCCTGTGTTGTTCTCTCCACGATCTTTCACTTTGCCTCCGCTTAGCAGCAGAGAATTGAGTAGCGGAGGAAAAGAAGCTAGGCGATGGATTCAATAACGCAGCGCGCGACTTGTTTCGAGGTCGCGGCATGAAAAAATGAACGGAATGGAAATCCGCTGCCTTTTTACCTTGAAGCAAGAGGTTGGGCTGCGGCGGGGGCGGCCTGGCGAGTTGATCTCTTACCCGCTCCGCCTTCACCTGCATAAATCGCAGACCGGCAATCACGGGATCGACAGAGGCCGGTATGGATTCTGCAGCAGCGACCTTAGGGAGGATGGTCTCCTTAAGGCTGGTCACATCCTCGGACAGAGCGGATCTTTTTTCCCCTGGCGGGTTGGCAGCCTGCAGTTCGGCGAAAGTTCCCAGCTGGTCATCCTGCTTCTGAAAAGAGCCAAAATCTTTGAGAAGGTCGCTCACAGAAACATTATGCGCATCAACCAGAGCCTGGTCGTTCGGCTGAGGGGAGGGAGTGGTCAGGCCTTCCGAGACCTCATTCTCACGCGATTTGCCCTGCAGCCTGACCGCTCTCGATTTACCAGAGGCCGCCTTATTCTTGGCCTTAAGCTTCTTCATTTTTTGGAGGAGCCTGTCCGCAGCGGACTCCTCCATCTTCCTCTTCTTCGACTTCGGGACGGTTGGCTTGTCCGGGCTGTCCTCAACATTGATTATGGGAGAATCCAGACCGTCCGGCTTGGGGGAGTCAACTGCTTCTCCCGCTTCATCCCTTATCTTCAAATGAAAGACCCCTGACGGGGTAACTTCCATCTTGAAGGACTCATCCCCGTCGCCTTTCGAGGAAGCAGCTTCCAGGTCTGTCCTACCCGGCGGAGAAGGCGGGTTGTTTCCCTGGACAGAGAAGATTGGGGGCGGATTCGAGCTGCCCGCTCCATCCTTAGTCGGCGGAACAACTGCTGGCTCAGGGAGCAGTTCGGTCGGTCTATCCTCCTGTTTAGATGATAAAGCAATTGTTAAACCTACAGGCAGGTCGGTCGGTTTATTCGTAAAGGCAATTGTTACCGTCTTATCAGGCCGCTTCGTCTTCTTCTTCTTCTTCTCTTTCGAGCGGTCTCTATCACGGTTCTTTCCGGACTTCTCAAGAAGCTCGAGTTCAGCCATCAGGTTCACCATCTTTCTCGAGTTGAGCAAACCGAAAGTTCTAACCGCAACAGGCGAATAGTGACTCGTGGTAACAATAGAGTTATGCCAGAGTCGAAGCTTCTGGAGCATTTATAACCAGCAGGGTGAAGTCGGCGCGATCTCCGGCTAGCACTGATATTTTCGAAATCTTCACGGAAATTTAAAAATATGCGGGGATTATGTTTACCCGGGAAACCGCTTCCAGGAGGGTTACTCCCAGACCGCGCGGTTTGCGGGTCTAAGTCGCCCGGTTCAGGTCAAAACGATGTCTATCTACTCCGGCTAGCACAGGCCGGACGGTCTGTGACAACTCAGGCCGCCTCCAAGTACTAAAGGTAATCAGAGCCCAAGTCCAACAGGACAAGCCGCGGTCTCAAGTCGGAAGTCGCGCGGCCTATGCAATAGAGGCAGCCAAGGTCCAAAGTCAAAGAACAAGCCGCGGTTTCATAGCAGAGACCGAGCGGGTAGCCTCATCGCCTTGGCCTCCTCATCTCTAGCTACTGGTCAGACAAGTCGGAAGGGCAAGCCGCCAAGTCGCGCGGCTTATTTACTTCTCCTTTTTGTGTATCCCGTCACCGCCTGCCCGTTTCTCCTGTACCCGGGCAGGCGGTTATTTTATCCCTGCCCGCTCGGGCAGGCCCCCAAGCCTATAAATAGGGGGCGGCACTGTTCACAAGACACACACACTTGAATCTGGGAGCTCGCTTGTTTGAGCTGCGGACTCAAGTTTCCCGTCTTGCGGACTGTCTGACCGGCCGGCTTCTTTTTTCCTGCACTTGCAGCCCGCTGTAACCTCTTTTTTGTAATCAAAGGAAAGCCCGTCGCAAGAGTGGCATTCGCCGCGGCGGGCGAAGTCTGGTTTTGACCGCTGCCAGCGGTCTCCCTTTTTTCTACTTAAAAAGTAACCGACAACCCGCAGCCTCCGGTTTCCTTCGGAGGAGCGATCTCAGCCTCAACAATTTCGTTTTCAAAATATATTTACATTGATTCATAACCGACCGGTTAACAAAACCAAACCGTCGGTCATGCAAAAGTAAAAAACAAAAAAGAAAATTACAAAAGGGAGCTACTCGTCCGGCTTGAGTTTCTTGGTCGCAGGAGAGGTCGAATCTTCATCGCCAGTAATATCCACGTCAGGCGAATAACCTCTGCTGGGAGTGGAGGAACCCGAGGAGCTACCACTCGAGCTTTCCGAAGTACCTGAGCCGCCCGACTTGCGAGTTCGAGACCGTCCGGTCTCTTCAGAATCGCTGGATTCTACATCAGAGCCATCTTTTTCTCCTTCGACATCCGTGGCGGGCTCTTTTTCGGCTTCTTCATCACTACTTTCTTCCTCGCTACCGCTGGATTCGACCTTGTCTTTCCCCTTGGCTCGGCGGGTAATTTCGTTTAATTTGTCCTTCAGGCCGGGATAAAGATCCGGGAAGGTTGTATCCTCAAAGCCAACGGCCAGGCCATCCCGATCTCGTAAATGATTCAGAGCACCATCAATCCCTTCAGCTACATGAGGGAAGACCTTGTCTTGGAAATCCGGGTTGTCCGTGTCATATTGATGCTACAACAAGAGGATAGATATCAGGTCGCGCGGCCTGAAAATGATAAGCCCGAAGTGTTTGTCAAAAACTTACCGCAATAATCTCCTTAAGCTTAGCATTCTCATCGGCCTGGTCGGCGAACTTCTTCTCCAGATAAGTATGGGCCGATACCAGTTGTTTATACGAAAGGGCCATAAAATGGTTGGCCGCAAAACCCCAGGCGCCGGCCTGTGCGTCTACTCTGGAAAGTTCCTCTTCTGGAACTCTCTTCAATCTCTTCAAAGTTTTTCGGCCATACATGGCAGCCCCGGCGGCTAACGCATGCCGGCTAATTTTCCCACTCCCCCAGAATGGGAGAGCAGTGGATAACTGCACGCATTCACCATCCTTATGCCAAAGGACCGTCGGCTTTCCCTTCAGATCGCGCAGATTACTGCAAGAATGAAGAAACTCGAACTCGCCCGAAGAGGCCGAGCTCTCATCTTCAGACCACTGCGGGTCGGATTTCTTTTGTCTTTTCTCCCTTTGGGTCAGAACTGGAGCGGCCGGAGTAACCGGCTTGTTCAAAGGAACGACTGGGGCAGCTGCAGGAATTTAAGGCTTAAGAGAACAGTCTGCGCGGTTACAAAAAGACGAGTTGAGGAGAAGCTTACTGTCCTCCGGGCGAACATCCGCCAGCTCCACGAACAATGGAATGTAATAGTTCACATCAAGTCGCTCATTCACCAAGGATTCGAAGATCTTCTGCTCCGCTTCTCCGAGCTTAACCGACTTGAAGTCCGCCGCACTCCTCGCTTGCGGGTTGACCTGCAGCAGCCCTAGGGGCCTTCGAACATAGCATACCGCTCGGACCAGCTCGCAACCTTGTTCGCAAGGTTCACAACTTTCATTCCTCGGCATCCAAAATAGATATGACCTCTAAAAACATAAGTTCCGGCGTCCGGAGTAGACCGCACGGAAAAGAAGTTTCGAAACAAAGAAATCAAAAAGTAACTCGTTCTGACAGCAGATACGAGATAAAACTATAAATAGAGGCGATGGAATTCGGCGGAAGCTGTCTGGGCACGACCCCGTAGTGATCGAGAATAGTGATGACTTCAAGAGGAGGGGGAAATCTGAAGCCATACTTAAAGTGATCGACGGGAATGACGATCTTAGTAGAAGACGAAGAATTTATGCGCTCGTCACGTAACGGAAGCCGGGCGTTTACATTGCTTCCAGCCATATATTCTGCAATAAAATCATCTAACTCGCATTGAGTTAAGCAGCATTCCTTATGGTTGGCCGATCGAAAAGCAGAAGCCGCATCAGTTCGGACCGCGTGAGCTTTCTCAGACCGCGACGACTGCTGCTTAGCTCGCGCCATTTCAGAAAGTATGGAATGAATCGCCGTAATTCTTACTACTTATAGAGATAGTGATCTGCAAATAACCAAATTATTACGCGGATATGACGTCAAGCCGTGCGGATTACAACACAAAGCGGCACAGATAAAAGGAAAGAGCAATAGCTTGCGCATAGGCAAGACCGACTAAGCAAAAACCTGTAATAAGCATGAAAGTAAAAGTTCGACAAGAAATCACAAGCATCCAGCGCTAGTCGCGCGACCTACACATCAATTCGGCATAAACTATGCATATTATAAGCGCAACAGAAGGCGCTAAAGGAAAATATTACCCGAAGTAGACCAGATCATCAGTTCATCTCAGGAAGTAAACAAGAGGAAAAATTATTACCAGCATAATTCATGAAAGTTAAAAGCTGCTTATGGCTGATGCAGCTCTTGGGGATTATCCTCACGATGAAGCCGCGCGACCTGGTCGCCGGTCTGAATAAGAAGGCTATAAATTTGACTCGAGTGATAGTGGATATGATTGAGCGTGCTATGAAGCCGCGCGGCGTCCCTTTCTACCCGCGCAGCAAGGATTGTACGAGCAGAAGGGGCCCCGGCAGGATCATTCACGGCAGGATCAGACGCCCTAATAAGGGATTAGAGCTCGCCCCAACAGCCGGGCGGTTCAGCATCCGAGCTCTTTCATCAGTAGACGAGCGCCGGCTCTCGCCAATCTCTCTGGTCATACGAAGATATTTGTTTTGATAATATTTACAGTCATCCTCAAGCTTCGAGGACATCCTTTTCTCTCTATCAAGACACCCGGTTACTGTGGCGATTTGATCTATCAGCATCTGTTACTTTTCAAGTCGCGCCTTCTTCTCAAATTCCAGTCGAGCCTCCAACGCTCTCTCGCTCTCCGGCCTCCTTTTCTTCTCGGCCTCCAGCTCAGCCCGCGTAGTCTCTAGGTCAGCCCACGCCGCCTCTAAATGGGCCTCGATCGTCAGATGCTCTTCTTGTCTTTCTTTCTTTTCAACCTCTAGCGCGACCCGGGCGGCCTCTTCTTTCTTCTCCATCTCTCGTATCTTCACTTCAAGGTTACTCAGAAGAAACTGAAGGTTGGCCAGCTCCTGTCCGGAATTTAATATTGGCATAAGATTCGGCATCTGGGGAAGAGGTGGAAGGCTAGAGATCAGGTCGCCCAGTCTCATCATGTCCTCCGGTTTGTCTACAAGAGAAAATTGTAATCAGCATAGCCAAAGACGGATGGAATAGTTAAGGAATTATAAAAATTGAAATGCCTGAATAGACAGGCCGCTTCAACTTTTCCGAATCCATTCTCCGGCGTTGTTCTCGCCATATCTGTTCATTGTTCTTTCGCCTGGCGGCCAGCATTTGGGTAAAAAGAGGGAAGAAGCTCGGCGGCGGATTCAACAACAATTTGTTTTGCTTTTTCCGAGGTCGCGGAATGAAGAAGCGGATAGTTTCATAACCCGCACCGGTCTTACCTGGAGCAAATGGGTTGGACAGCTGCGACCTGCCTTGCGACCGTATCTTCTCTGCCTTTGCACCTATTAAGCGCAGACCAGCTAGGGTCCGGTCTTTCTCTTCTCGAGCGGTCTTCTCAGAATCACCAGTATTTTCGTCAAGAGAAACAATTCGGCTCGAGGTCACGGGGTTATCAAATAACATATCTTTATTCAGGAAATCGTCCATCCCTCTGAGGCCGCCCCCGATTGACATACTGGTCACAGAATCTGGGTCAAGATTGCACGGCTAGGCAAGAGGGGTGTTGGGCAGGTCGATTTCCTCTTTCACGCGCGGGTTATGTTGAAGACAGTCCGCCGTCGGTTTCTTAAAGGCTTTATTTCCAGCCTTCAACTTTTGAAGTTTATTGGCAATTCACTTGGCATACGAATGGCCCCTCTTTCTCTTCTTCTTCTTCCCCGACTCTGGGATGGTCTGCCTTGTAGGGCTGCAATCGTCAATAATCAAGACCGGTGAGATAGACGACCCATCCGGCCTGGAGGAGACAACTTCTCCTTCTTCTCCAACATTTAGCTTCATGAGAGGGGTTCCTGATGAAGTAAAATCTATGTCAAAGGAAGGTGTTGGATGGTCTACTTCGGGTTCTACCGACTTCTTTCCTAAGGTTTTTTCCTCAGATGGCAAGATCTCTGCGGCTTTAACCCTAGCCGCCTCTTCCACCGCTGCTTTGGCCTTGATCGCTTCTTCATCAGCGGCTTTAGCTTTGGCCGCTTCTTCTTCAGCGGCTTTAGCTTTCGCCGCTTCTTCTTCAGCGGCTTTAGCTTTAGCCGCTTCTTCTTCAGCGGCTTTAGCTTTAGCCGCTTCTTCTTCAGCGGCTTTTACTTTAGCCGCTTCTTCTTCAGCGACTTTAGCTTTGGCCGCTTCTTCTTCAGCGTCTTTAGCTTTAGCCGCTTCTTCTTCAGCTGCTTTAGCTTTAGTCGCTTCTTCTTCAGCGGCTTTTACTTTAGCCGCTTCTTCTTCAGCGGCTTTAGCTTTGGCCGCTTCTTCTTCAACGGCTTTTACTTTAGCCGCTTCTTCTTCAGCGGCTTTAGCTTTGACCGCTTCCTCTTCAGCTTCAGCCTTGGCCACTATTTCTCTTGCGGCTTTTATCTTCGCCGCCTCCTTCTCAATATCTCTTTCCTTAGTCGATAATTCCTCGGCAGCCTTCCTTTCCTCTGCAGTTCTTTCCCCAGTTTTCTTCTTGGACCCGGAAGGTTCTGTCTTCGGAGATCGCCCGGCCTTGTCAGACCGATGACTATTCTTCTTCCGAGCATCTTTATCTTTCCTTTCTTCGGTTTTCTTCCGGTCTCCCCCCTTATCAACGCGGGTCTGAAGAGAATCAAGGAAGTTCATTCTAATTGGAGGGGTGCCGATCTGAAAAATTCTAACCGCAATCGGCGAATAGCGACCCGTGATCTCTGGAGAATTATGAAAGGGAAGAGCTCTCAGGCAATTTTATAGCTGAAAGCGCAAGTCGGGTGCGGTCTTTCGGATAGAACTGATATTTTTGAAATCTCCTCGGAGTTTAAAAATATGCGTGGATTATGTTTACCCAAGAGACCGCTTCCGAGTGGTACTACTCCCAGACTGGGCGGTCTAAATCTCAAGAACGCCCGGACCAGTCTCAGTAAAGGACATCCAGCACCAAACAACGCAGACCGGGCGGTCTGAGCCCTCAAGTCGTCTCCAAAGAATGAAGATCAGCCAAGGACAAGTCCCAAAGGCAAGTCGCGGTCTCTGGTATGAGACCGCCCGGGTTGGAACATCGCCTTGGTCACTACACCTCCAGGCCAAGCCAAAGGAAGACCGGGAGCCCAAGCCGCTAAGCCGCGCGACTTCTCTTCTCTTTCCCTTCTGAATCCCGTCACCGCCTGCCCGGGTAGGCCCCCAAGCCTATAAATAGGGGGCGGCAACGTTCCCAAGGGACGGACACTCGAATCTAAGAGCTCGCTTGTTTGAGCTGCGGACTCGAGTTCCCTGTCTTGCGACCTGTTTGACCGGCCGGCTTGCACTTGTAACCCGCTGTAACCCTCTTACTTTAATCAAAGGAAAGCCCATCACAGGAGTGGCATTTGCCGTGACGGGCGAAGTCTGGCCTCGATCGCTGCTAGCGGTCTCATTCTCTTCCTTCTAAGTAACCAGCAATCCTCAACCTCCGTTTTTCTAGTCGCAAACAGCGGGGGTACATCTTTGGTTTCAACACACCCCACAACACCTTTTCGGAATGAGCTTGGAGCACTACATTCATTGGAGCACAATTTTTACCCAGTCCAGTTCATTTAGTTGTCGATATATAGCCGGTTACAGCGGTAATGCGAAGTGTAGCTCCAAAGGACACCTTTTCAGAAATAGATAGGAGCCCTAAATCCAATGGAGAACAATTTTAACAAATTCATGCTCGTTTAGAGGTCGATATACAGGTCGTTCTACTAGTAATGTAAGATTTAGGTCCAAATGACACATAAATTTCAAAATGAAAGAATTTTAGATGCGGTTTGTAGCGAAAGTGGGAGATTTAGCTCCAAATGACACTTAAACTTTAAACAGCAATAACTTTTGATTCGGTCGTCTGATTTTACCCCCACAACACCTTTTTGGAATGAGATCGGAGTACTACATTCCTTGGAGCACAAGTTTTACCTATTCCAGTTCATTTAGTTTTCGATATATAATCGGTTGCAGCGGTAATGCGATATTTAGCTCCAAAGGACACCTTTTCAGAATGAGATAGGAGCCCTAAATCCAATGGAGAATATTTTTAACCAATTCAAGCTCGTTTAGAGGTCGATATACATTGGGTTCTACTTGTTCGATTCAAAAGTGCACCTTCGAAGGAAATCAAAGGTTGCAGATTATTAGTTACTATTTGGTTAGAGAATTCAGACCGCTAGTTGCGATCGAGGCCAGACTTCGCCCGCCGCGGCAAATGTCACTCCTGTGATTGTTTGCCCGGGAAACCGTTTCTCGAGTTGGATTATTACCAGACCGCGCGAGCTCCTGGGTCAGGCCGCTGAGCTCCCGGGATCAGTGGTTCTCTGTTCAAGAAGGGCCAGGCCGGGCGGCCTGGTGTCATTTCCGGATCGCCCCCAAAGGGATAAGATCATCAAAGAGCTAAGGCAAAGAGTTCATCCGCGGTCTCAGCCAGAAGGCCGCGCGGGTTGTCCCATAGAAACTCGAAGTTCCAGCCCCGAAGAACAGGCCGGGGCTCCAGATCGAAGGCTATCCAAGTTACCTCTTGAAGATCGGCTAAGTCATGACCAGAAGGCAGACCGCGGCCTCAATCTCCAAACCGCGCGGTCTGCATTATTGACTTGGTCCCGGCGTCCTCAGCCGCAAGCAAGACAGATCGGGAAGGCAGGCCGTCAGATCGCGCGGCCTCTTTCTTTCTCTTCTTTGTGTATCCCGTCACCGCCTGCCCGTTTCTCCTGTACCCGGGCAGGAGGTTATTTTATCCCTGCCCGATCGGGCAGGCCCCCAAGCCTATAAATAGGGGGCGGCACTGTTCCCAAGACACGCACACTCGAATCCAAGAGCTCGCTTGTCTGAGCTCCGGTCTCGAGTTTCAGGTCTCGCGAACTGCTGACCTGGCCGGGCTTCTGTTCTTTCACATTTGTAACCGCTACTTTTCAATAAAAGGAAAGCCCGTCGCAGGAGTGGCATTTGCCGCGACGGGCGAAGTCTGGCCTCGACCGCTGCTAGCGGTCTGAATTCCTCAACTAAATAGTAACTGATAGTCCGCAACCCTCGTTTCACTTCGGAGGCGCACTTTTGAATCGAACAGAAACACGCGACCTTCAGATCGCAGACTGTCAGCGAAATCCTTAGCTCAGAATGCCAGACCGCCAGCTCCCTCCAAGAGACCGATCCGACCATAGTGAAGACTCTTTGTGGGAAGCTCTGGAGCAGACAAAGAGAGAGGCCGACCAGGCTCGGCAGGCGACTGATCAGCGTCTGGACGCAATCACTCAGGCCCTAACTCTACTAACCGAGCGGTTAGCCCCTCAGCAGGCCGCGGCTCCCCAGGCGGTCACTCCTGTTCTACCTCCTCCACCTCCATATCCGTTCGCGCAAGTCGCTCATTCCCGACCACCACAAGAAGGTTCCGCGGACCGTCCGAATCTCTACCAAGAGGCCGCGCGATGTATGCCAGCTCGGGTCCTTGACTTTCAAGGGGCGACCTCTCAGGCCGCTCATTTTCCCTATCCGCCTGAGGTCGCCGCCTTCCAATCATATCCGACTGGAGCACCTGCCCGCTCCTATCATGCGGCCTGTCCGCCAATGACCGCAGCCGAGATCCCTTATAACCCTGCTTTCCCTCTGTACGAGGATGCCGAGGAGAGTTCTCCCTTCACCGACGAAATCCGAGGAGAGCCGGCCCCAAACAACTTTCGAGAACCACGTATGTCGGCATATAGTGGGGAGTCCGATCCAGCAATACACCTCCAGGCATTTGAATCAGCTGTTGCTCTAAGGACCATCACTGATGCAACAAAGTGCAAGCTCCTGGTGACATCCTTTGATGGGCAGGCCAGAGAATGGTTCTATGGATTGCATCCTCGATCTATCAGATGCTTTGCGGAGTTACGTAGAGAATTTTTGCTTCGATTCTCTACCTCTAAGAAGAGGAAGAATGGTCCGGCAGCCCTATTCGAGATACGACAGCAAGAAAACGAAACGTGGGCCCGTTTTGTCGATCGTTTCCAAAGGGAAATAATGGAGGTACAAAACGTCGATCCGGAGTTATATAGGGTCGCGCTAATGCATGGCCTTAGGGAGGGGCCACTGAAGTTTGAAGCCCAAATCAGGGAACCAAAGACATATCAAGAAATGATTAGTCTGGCAAACAAATTCATCAGGGGGGAAAAGACTAATCCGGGTTACGTTGCCAAGTTGCTCAGCGACAACGATCAGTTCAATTCTGCATCAACCCATCAGCAACGTTATAATCACTCGTCTCGGCCTGATTTCGAGCCTCGAGCTCAAAGGGGAAGGAATCTTAAGCCCAAGCAACCATTCATTGGCCATCAACGGTTTCAGGATCAGAAGCCGCCGTTGGCCATCGCACCCACTCAACCCATGGGAGTCCCGCAAATCATGCCCGTATATCTGCCACAATACATCACACAACCATCTCCACCTATCCCATCCATCCGATATGATGAATCACAAGATTCGTTCACCCCGCTCAACGTTACCATGAATGAGGTCGTGCAGATTCTTCAGAAGAGGCCTGACTTTAAAAGGCCCCCTCCTTTGAAATCAGAAGTTCGCAATCGGAACCCAAACCTTTACTGTGAATATCATAAAGAAGAGGGGCATCTAACTGAAGATTGCCGGGCCCTCCGGTGGTTGATAGAAAAACTCCTGAAAGAGGGAAAGCTTCGGGGGTTGATTCGGCAAGAAACTCCGGTTGAACCACGAGCTGAGAAGAAGAAGGAGGCAGCCGAAGTAACATGGGAGTGTGCTGATGTAGAGGAGGCCGGTGGTTATGGGGATATACATCCTGCAGCCGAATGCATAGAGGTGAATGATGTTGGCCCTCTCGGCAACATCTATTGCATCCATGGTGGGGCAGGGATAGAATCCTCCCGAAAATCTAGCATCGGGAGAGTTACAAAGCAAGAAGTAGCAGTTGCCTCCACTTCTGCCCCGGAAAGGACGGTTGTTACGTTTGGCCAGGAAGATCTCTCCCCAAATGCAAATCCGTTCGATGACGCGGTAGTGATAAAGGCGGTTATTGAGAATTACGCAGTGCACAAAATTTTGATCGATACAGGCAGCTCAGTTAATCTCATCTTTCGCCAAACGTTTGAGGCCCTCAAGACTGGAAAATCCTTACTCTCTACGGAAGGCCCCCTCTATGGCTTCTCAGGAGAAAAGAAGGAAGTAGAAGGGTGCGTGAAGCTTCTGGTATCGCTAGGGGGCATAACAAAGTTGGTGAACTTCGTAGTAGTGGAAGCCCCAAGTAGCTACTGCGCAATTTTCGGAAGGCCAATCCTGAATGCTTACAGAGCGGTGGTATCTACTTTCCATTTGGCCTTGAAATTCGCTGCTGAGGGGCGTCAGTACCGGATCCGGAGCGATCCAAAGGTGGCACGCGAATGTTATGTGAAGACAGTTAATGTGATCACCGAGGCACCACTTCACAAGGCCCAGAATGACATCCAAGAGGTGTCCGAACTCCCTGAAGAAGCTGAGGGGAGCGTGGAACGGAAAGGGACCTACCTGGAACCTGCCCAGGAGACCCAAGAGATCCCCATTGTTGAAGGGGAAGGCAAGAAGCTGATCATCAACGCCGAGCTATCAGAAGAGGAAAAGCTCCAGTTAACCTCCTGCCTGCTGAATAACTTGGACATCTTCGCTTGGTCGGCGGAAGACATGCCTGGAATAGATCCAGATGTCGCGTGCCATCACCTCAACGTTTCTCCAGAGTTCAAGCCAATCCAACAGAAGAAGAGGGAGGTAGCAACTAAGCTGGCGGTACCTATCAAAGAAGAAGTTGCAAAGCTTCTTAAGGCCAATTTCATTTCTGAAATCCAGTACCCCACCTGGATGTCGAATGTAGTGATGGTGAAAAAGTCTGGGGGGAAATGGCGTATGTGTGTTGATTTCACTAAACTCAATAAAGCATGCCCCAAGGATTGTTATCCCTTGCCTCGGATAGATGTTTTGGTAGATTCCGCGGTGGGATATAGTTTTATGAGTTTTTTAGATGCATTTTCTGGTTATCACCAGATTAAGATGCATAAGCCTGATATCCCGCATACATCCTTCATTACCAATGATGGATGTTATTGTTATCTCGTCATGCCTTTCGGCCTCAAAAATGCGGGGGCAACATATCAGAGGATGATGGACACAGTTTTTGAAAAACAAAAAGGGAGAAATCTGGAAGTATATGTTGATGATCTCCTTCTAAAAAGTAAAACTTTTTTAATCCATCTGGAAGACCTCGTAGAGACGTTCGCTACTCTACGGAGGTTCAAATTAAAATTAAACCCCTCGAAATGCGTGTTCGGGGCGAACAAGGGGAAATTTCTTGGACATCTTCTCACTCCTGATGGTCTCGCACCGAACCCAGATAAAGTAAAAGCCATCCTAGACATGACCCCTCCTCGCAATCCGAAAGAGGTACAGCAACTTGGTGGAAGGTTGGCAGGATTGAGCCGATTCATTTCCAAATCGGGAGATAAAAGCGCTCCGTTCTTCAAAACACTTAGGGGAGGATCTAAGTTTGAATGGAACGAGGAATGCGATAATGCTTTCGAACAATTGAAAAAGCAATTAACTTCAACCCCCCTTCTTCAAAGCCCTCGCGAAGGAGAAACACTATTCTTGTACTTGGGGGTAGGCCCTGATGCGATAAGCTCTGTCCTGGTTCGGGAAGAGAAAAAGAAACAGTTTCCGATATACTATGTCAGCCATATCCTTAAAGATGCAGAAACTAGATATTCAATCCTGGAGAAATTAGCCTTGGCTTTAGTCATGTCATCACGAAGGCTCCGCCCCTATTTTCAAGCTCATCCTATTCAGGTGGTTTCAGATCATCCACTGAGGAATATCTTGGAGAAGCCGGAACATTCAGGAAGGTTGGCCAAATGGGCAATCGAGCTAAGCGAGTTCGAAATATTGTACACTCCCAGAACGGCAATAAAGGCACAAGTATTGGCAGATTTCTTGGTAGACACAATGGAGTCTAATCCAGAGCAGGTAGTGCAATCTCCTTTTTCTTGGATCATTTATGTGGATGGGGCTTCTGGCAGGAACTCCGTGGGAGCCGGAGTGGTTTTGATCAGTCCAAACGGCATCAGGCTGGAACAAGCTGTTAGATTCTTCTTTTCAGTTACAAATAACCAGGCCGAATACGAAGCACTCTTGGCCGGCCTGAGACTCGCAAAGGAGCTTGGGATAGAACATGTTCATGTGAAAACTGATTCTCTTGTAATGGCCTCGCAGGTTCTGGGGAACTACGAGACAAGAGAACCGATGTTGAGAAAATATCTATTCCTAGCTAAGAAAGAAATCGGGAGATTCAAATCCTTCATCATCGAGCACATTTCGAGAACGCAGAATGAAGAGGCAGACGAATTGTCAAAATTTGGTCTTCCATCAGGGGGAGTAACCTCAGAACTTTTTCATCCGGCAACAGAGGAGACAGAGGAAGAAGAGCTCATGCAGATCGATCAACATCCTTCTTGGAAAGACCCCTACGAATTGTTTCTGACAAAAGGAGAATATCATCCATCAATCAAGGACAAAAATAGGTTCAGAAGAAAGGCGGCGTACTACTACTTGATAGCAGGAGTCTTGTACCGAAAAACTTTGATTTCTCCCTCAGCACGGTGCGTTTCAGAAGAGGAGATCCCGGTCATACTTCAGGAAGTTCATTCTGGGGAGTGTGGTAGCCATTCAGGGGCGAAAACCTTAGAAAAAAGGATCCTGCGGCAAGGATACTTCTGGCCAACCATGAGAAAGGATGCTGAAGCCTTCGCCAAGCGATGTGTCCAGTGTCAAAAGTTCGCTCCTCTTCAACATTTGCCTGCTCAGTCACTCAGGTCAATAACTGCGCCATGGCCTTTTGCAGTATGGGGAATGGATCTTATGGGGCCTTTCCCAATGGCCAGCGGACAACGTCGCTTTATCCTGGTAATGATCGATTATTTCAGTAAGTGGATCGAAGCAAAAGCATTAGCAAGAACTACCACCCAAATTGTCAGAAACTTCGTCTGGGGAGAGATTATCTGCCGACATGGAATTCCGTTGGCAATCGTCACCGATAATGGCCCACAATTCAACAATCCAGAGATGATAAACTTCTGTGATCAGATAGGAATTGATCTTCGGTTTGCCTCAGTACACCATCCAAGGACCAATGGTCAAGTGGAGGCGGCAAACAGGCAAGTTCGGCAGCTTTTGGTGAAAAGAGTCTTGAACCAGAAAGGGAATTGGGCGGACCAACTTCCTTCCATCCTGTGGACCCTTCGTACTACTCCGTCTTCAGCTACCGGGGAGACACCTTTCAAATTATCTCATGGCTCGGAAGCTGTTATCCCTGTGGAATTCGAGGTGGTCACTCCAAGGGTTATTTACGCCAAAGAAGGAGGAGAATCCTGGATAGATGAAAATGGTGAGGCCCTCATGCATAATCTTGATCTAATCGAGGAACTTCAGGATGAAGCAACAATCAGGCAGGAAGAAGTTAAAAGGAGAATGGCAAAATATTTTGATAAGAATGTCAGAGTGAAGCAGTTTGTAATCGGGGATTTGGTGTTAAAAAAGGTGGATGCCGCAGCAAGGTCTGGTAATGTTGGAAAGCTGGATCCTAATTGGGCAGGACCTTTCATCATCAAAGAAGTATCTAAGAATGGGGCCTACCGTCTCCAAACCAACGAAGGAAAAGACATCCCACGCACGTGGAGCGGTGACGATCTCAAACGATTCTATCCTTGAAACTATTTCTTTTATTCTTTACATTTCTTTTTGGTATTGAATAAAAAGCCCTATACTGACATTTCCTTCTTGTATGATGGTTCTCCGCATCATAAATATAAACACACATATCTCACTCCCCGAACCTCTGAGATATCGCCAAATTCTGCTCGAACCCCCTCGGATTGTAGTCGTAGCGTAAAACCCACCAAGACCATGTGATGCGGGGAGTTTTCGCACACATGTAGTGGTAGCTTGCCAATTCCGCTGCGGTGGTCTTCAGAACTTTGGATCCCGGCCGATATCTGACACACCCCTGCATCAAGGGAGGTCTAGGTGATTGTCAGCTCTATCATGCCCCGAAGGGATATAGTTACAGCTTTGATGATCTTTCTGAGGAAAGCAATGTTCGCCGCCGAGGCCCACCTGCCCAACTGATCATCATAGTCTGTGACCATCGAATACTCTTAGGTACTCTCGAAATGGTACCTAGTTGGGCCCACAACTGAGTTGATCTCTCTGAGGAAAGCAATGTTCGCCGCCGAGGCCCACCTGCCCAATTGATCAACTCGGCTTGTAACCCTAGGCAAGAGAGCGGATGAGTCGTTTACAGCTCTTATGACCACTTGAGGAAAGCAATGTTCGCCGCCGAGGCCCACCTGCCCACTTGGTCATCTGAGTCTGTACATATTTTTTCTTTTTTCCTTACAGCTCTTATGACCACTTGAGGAAAGCAATGTTCGCCGCCGAGGCCCACCTGCCCACTTGGTCATTTGAGCCTGTAGGATTATTCTTCTTCCCTACAGGGAGGCATTCACTTCTGATGATTTTTCTATATGGACCACTCAAGGAGAATATTGTTAGAACAGGTGCAGGTGTTCGTCTACCCCAATAAAGGGGTTGTGATATTAAGACCGGACGGTTTGAGTTTTTCAGGCCGATCGGTCTGGTTGAACAGGTGCAGGTGTTCGTCTACCCCAATAAGGGGTTGTGGTATTAAGACCATACGGTCTGAGTATTTCAGGCCTAGCGGTCTGACTGAACATAGGTTAAGTCATCTTTTGGAACTGATCATGTTATCACAAGGGTTATATTCAAACCGGGCGGGTATGCCCGTCGTCTATTAAGGAAAGTATTTCTGAATCTGGGCATATGATCACCCGGGTTATTATGCAACCGGGCGGTCTTATCAATATATTACAAGTTGGAATATTTTCTGGCAAAGCATATGATTACCCGGATTATTATGCAACCGTGCGGTCTTATCAATATTATACGAGTTGGAAATCTTCTAAAGCTAATCATCTATTTCCCGGGTGGCATTCAAACCGGGCGGATTTAATCATCTTTTATAAGTTTGGTATTTCTGGATCTAACATGTAATTGCTCAGATTTCATCCTGACCGGCCGGACTTATCTATCTATCCGTCCGATAATGAGTTAGGCATTTCTAAATTCAAATCATATGGTTGTCCGGATTGCATTCTGACCGAGCGAACCTATCAATACTTCAAATTAATCAAATCTGGTTGTCCCTGGAATTGAGTATATCACCGTTCAGTTTATATTTTAACCGGTCGGGTTGACTGATTTCCTAGCAAAAGTTATCCTTGGATGCAATGCGTTGTTCGCCCGGATTGATTTCAAAATCGCTCAAAGTTAAAGGATCATTACTTGCGTCAACAAGGATGTGGTATCTCTCTTTTTAAATAAGGGGCCGCTCGGCCTAACACTATGATCGCACAAGAAATCGGACATCCTGAGATTTTTTAAAAAAAAGGGGGTAACCGCGCGGCCTAAATATAAACCACCCAAGATCCTCAATCGTCATCTATATTTGGATCAGGATAGCCGCGCGGCTAGATTATAAGAAGCGAAAGAGAAGAAGGAGAGAAAAAGACAAGATATCAATCACAAGTAAGTAACAACAGAATGACAACCAGACAGGTAAGAAATTTCTATTTCATTTCTCCAAAAATATGTTTACAAAAGTACTGACCGCCCGGTTAACAAAAAGAAACCGGCGGTTACAAAAGTTAAAAAGTAAAACAAGAGCACTAGTCTGCCGACTTTTTCCGCTTCTTGACAGGCGGACTTGAGGTCAGGCCTTCGATGTCAATCTCCGGCGAATAGCCTTCGCTGAACGAAGAAGAATCCGACGAACCGCTGGAACTTGATCGCCCGGTCCTACTGGCGGAGCCAGTGGTCCCAGAGGATAGGTCATCTTCATCGTCCTCATCAGCGTCACCGGCTTCATTGTCCGCATCGACCTCATCGGCGGCTTCACCGCTTCCATCTCCTCCTTGATGAAGCACGACCTCTCTGCCCGCGACGGCCTCAGCCTCCTCGCCCACCTTGGTCTTCCCTTTGCGCCTTCGGCTGATTTCATCGAGTTGAGTCTTCAAGGTGGGGAAGAGGTCGGAGAAGGTGGTACCCTCGAACCCTTCGCTCAGACCGCCCCGGTCTTCCATAAGACCCAGGGCCTTGTTGATTCCTTGGGCCACGTGAGGCAGCACCTCGTCTTGGAAGGCCGGGTTAGTTATCTCATATTGTTTCTGCAGGAAAGAAAGGAAAAACGAGTTAGGTCGCTCGAGCTAAGCAAAAGGGGCCGCGGAATTTGTTTGTCGAAACTCACCGCCACGACTTCTTGAAGCCGCTCGGTCTCCTCTCGAAGCCGCGTAATCTCCGCGGCCTGCCCCTCGAACCTCTTCTCCAGGTGTTTTTGGACGGAAACCAGCCGCTTGAACGACAAGGCCATAAAGTGGTTGGCCGCAAATCCCCATGCACCGGCCTGAGCCGCTAACCGGGGGAGCTCTTCCTCGGGAGTATTCCTCAGCCTCTTCAAAGTCTTTCGACCATATAAGGCAGCCCCGGCGGCTAGGGCGTGGCGGTCAATCTTTTCACTCCCCCACGGAGGGAGCGCGGTGGATACCCGGATCCGACTTCCATCCCTGTGCCAAAGGACGGTCGGGTTGCCCTGCAGGTCGGGCGGGTTCCCACTTGAACGAAGGATTTCGTAATCGTCAGAAGAGGTCGGGCCCTCTTCCTCCGAAGATGGCGACCTCTTTCGCCGCTGCCTCTTCTCCCTCTGGGTTAAAACTGGGCCGGCCGGCGTGACCGGCTTGTTCGCTGGAACGATATGGGCGGCTGCAAAATAAAATCAAGAGTATAAGTAAAGAAGGCCGCGCGGTCATATAAAGGCGGTCTAGAAGAACTTACTATGTTCGGGGAGAATGTTCTCAAGCTCCGAGAAAAGCGGGATGTAGTGGTTGATATCAAGCCGCTCCTTCTCAAGGAACGCGAAGGTGTCCGCCTCGATCTTGCCGACCTGGGGGATCTGGAAAACTTCTTCCCCCCGGACTTGCGGGTTGGTCTGCAACAGTCCGAAGTTGCCTTCGAGCATTACAAACCGCTCCGACCAGTCGGAGACTTTGTTCGCCAGATTAACAATCTTCAGCCCGTGGCAGCCGAAGTAAAGGTGCCCCCTGTAAGTTGAAGTCCCCGAGTCGGAGACCGCCCGCACTGAGAAGAACTTTCTGAACAGGTCGAGGGAGAACCGGATCCTCTCGAACCGCAGGTACGAGATGAAACTATATATTGAGGCGATGGAGTTCGGTGGAAGCTGACCGGGCACAACCCCGTAGTGGTCGAAAATGGCTATGACTTCAAGCGGCAGTGGAAACTTGAAGCCATACTCGAAGTGGTCAACTGGGATGGCGATCTGGTGCGGACTGGAAGAGTTAATCCGCTCGTCGCGCAAAGGAAGCCGCGCGAGCAGATTACTCCCTACCATGTGCCTAGCAATGAAGTCATCCAGTTCATTCTGAGTAAGGCGGCATTCCGGATGGTCCGCCGAATGGAATGCCAAGGCCGCGTCAGCTCGGACGGCCTTAACCTTAACAGGTCGCTGCGACTTGTTCTTGGATCGCGCCATCTGGAAATCATGAGAATGACTTCGGCAAATTCTATACTTATAGATTTCAAAGATCTGTGAATAGTAAAATCATGACACGGTTATATATCCTGACCGCGCGGTCAATGACCTATGTGGTTAGATTCACCAGAAATATGAAAGAAGCAAAGGCATCCAGAAAAAACAGAAGTAAGCATACATCACAGTTCGCCCGACCAGAAAACAGTTCGAATGAAACATAAGATTTAAACAAGGCATAAAATACAGCGGTTAACATAGGAGACCGCGCGAATTGTTCGAATAAAAGACAAGAATAAAGGAGAATATTGTCCAGATCAACAAGCCACATTCATAATGCAAGTTATGTTCAAATGTTAATCACAATTGACGGCGCTCTGGGGAGGCATCCTCTCTATGAAGTCGCGCGACCTGGTCACTGGTCGTGTTCAAGAGAGAATAAATTTGGCTTGTGTGATAATGAAGGTGGTTGATTGTGCAATGAAGCCGCCCGGCATCCCTTTCGACCCGCGTAGCGGCAATCATTCGGGGGGTTGCGGCGGCCTCGTCAATCATTGGATCAGCCGCCCGGACTGAAGGAGGATTTGAGCTCGCTCCAATAGTCGGGCGGCTAACAGCTACCACCCCATCATTCACATTTCGCCGACCAGCGGCGACTTCTCTGGTTAAGCGCAGGAATTTATCCTGGTAATATTTTGAGTCACTCTCAAATTTGGCAGAAGCTTTCTTCTCCTTCTCCAGTTGGACGGTTAGAGCAGTCCGCGTAGCCACCACCGCTGCTCGCGCGGCCTCAAGCTGAGTCTCCAGGATTTTCACTTTCTCTGTGCTGGACCTCCTGTCAATCTCCGATTGCGCCAGAGCGGTCCGAGTGGCGGCCTCTCGGTCTTCTACCTCCTTCAAGCGGGCCCTCAGGTTGATCAGATCTGCCTCAAGGCGATCAAATAGATGCGATCTTTCCGACAAGGACGTCGCACAGGTTGAAATCGGGGGTGCTAGCGGAGGCAGACTGGCCTCAAGGTCACCCGGCTTCACGATTTGATCAGCGCTATCTGAAAGAAGCCGCTTGGTTATGAAAAATAAGAGCATGCAACGCTACATATATATAAAATAGAAACGAACATAAACGCGAGAGCAGTGCCTGAGCGGACAGGCCATTTAGACCGTTCCGAGTTCATCCTCTGACACTGCTCACGCCAGAGTCTCTCCGTACTTGACCTAACGAAAGGGAACCAGGCCGCTAAAGGAAAGAGGCTCGGCGACGGGTTCACTAATTTATCATGGCGAGGCCGCGGAATGGAAAAACGGACCGCTTTATAGTCCGTGGAACCCTTACCTGCCGCAAGAAGATCAGGCCGCGACGGCTTGTTCAAGACCTGTTCCGCCCTCTCCTTCTTCACCTTCATGATCTCTTCCCCGGTCATTGCTGGGACTACCTCCTCCCGCGCTCGCAGAACTTCTTCAAGCTCCCTCGTTTTCTTTTCGACCTCCAAGGCAGTCCGGGCGGCGGCCTCTCGCTCTTCGGCCTCCATCCGAGCGGTCTCTTCAGGCCGGGCTGTGTCGTCAGTAGCAAGAGCGTTTTGGTCGGAGGCGGTCGGGCTGTCAAGGAGCTGATCTCGCTTCACCAGCTCATCCATGTCTTTAAAGATCCCGTTGAAGGATATGCTGCTCGCCGGGTCCGGAGGCAGTTCGCCCGTTTTTGCGTCAGGAGTGGCCGGCGATTCGTTTGACTTGCTGGGTGGAGGAGTCGCAAGACCTAGCTCCTCTTTCAGCCGCGAATTGGTCTGAAGGAGGGATTCGGTCGGTTTCTTAAGGGCCGCCCTTTCCTTAGCGGCTAGCCTCTTGACTTTCTTAGTTATCCGCTCGGTCACGGACCCGGTCTTCTTCCTCTTTCTCTCTCTCTCTTACTCGGCGCTGGGCCAAGTTCTTTCGAGGGGCTGGGGTAGTCATCCACGGACAAAGGGGTGTTCTGTTCACCCGTCCTTGGGGAGGTAACCGCCTCCTTCTCTAGATCTCGGACGAGCAAATGAGGGTTCCCGGATGGGGTGATTTCCACACCAAACGAGTCATTCTCTCCGGCCTTCTTCGAAGGGCTTTCTGGAGCAACTTCTTCAGGAGGAGCGGTCTCCTCTTTATTCAGCGGGCGGGCGGTCTGTTGGTTGAGGCCTTTGGGAGAAATCGGCAAGTCATCAGGAGGAGGCTCCGAACTGTTCGCCACGGTTTCTGCAGGAGTCTTAGAAGTCGTCAAGTCCACAACCGGCTTGGAGCTGCCCGTTGCGGCCTTCTCGATCCACTTTCTCTTTTTCCGGTCTTTCCGGTCTGGCTTTTCCCTCGCCTTATTCAATTTTTCCGGCGATTCACGCTTCTTATCCTCCGCCCTCTTCTGGTCCCCGCTGGGATCCACGCGGTCTAGCACAGCGTCCAGGAAGTCCATGGCTAGAGAATTACCGGTCTTAAAAATTCTAACCGCAACTGGCAAGTAATATCCCGTGATTTCAGAAAGAGCAATGCAGAATGAATTCTCTGGCTCTCTTATAGAATTCAAGGCAGGTCGGATGCGGTCTCCCGGTCAAAGCTGATATTTTCGAAATTCTCTTGAGATTTGAAAATATGCGGGGATTATGTTTGCCCGGGAAACCGTTTCTCGGGTTGGATTATTACCAGACCGCGCGAGCTCCTGGGTCAGGCCGCTGAGCTCCCGGGATCAGTGGTTCTCTGTCCAAGAAGGGCCAGGCCGGGCGGCCTGGTGTCATTTCCGGATCGCCCCCAAAGGGATAAGATCATCAAAGAGCTAAGGCAAAGAGTTCATCCGCGGTCTCAGCCAGAAGGCCGCGCGGGTTGTCCCATAGAAACTCGAAGTTCCAGCCCCGAAGAACAGGCCGGGGCTCCAGATCGAAGGCTATCCAAGTTACCTCTTGAAGATCGGCTAAGTCATGACCAGAAGGCAGACCGCGGCCTCAATCTCCAAACCGCGCGGTCTGCATTATTGACTTGGTCCCGGCGTCCTCAGCCGCAAGCAAGACAGATCGGGAAGGCAGGCCGTCAGATCGCGCGGCCTCTTTCTTTCTCTTCTTTGTGTATCCCGTCACCGCCTGCCCGTTTCTCCTGTACCCGGGCAGGAGGTTATTTTATCCCTGCCCGATCGGGCAGGCCCCCAAGCCTATAAATAGGGGGCGGCACTGTTCCCAAGACACGCACACTCGAATCCAAGAGCTCGCTTGTCTGAGCTCGGGTCTCGAGTTTCAGGTCTCGCGAACTGCTGACCGGCCGGCTTCTGTTCTTTCACATTTGTAACCGCTACTTTTCAATAAAAGGAAAGCCCGTCGCAGGAGTGGCATTTGCCGCGACGGGCGAAGTCTGGCCTCGACCGCTGCTAGCGGTCTGAATTCCTCAACTAAATAGTAACTGATAGTCCGCAACCCTCGTTTCACTTCGGAGGCGCACTTTTGAATCGAACAGTGATGGGCTTTCCTTTGATTAAAAAGAAGCGGTTACAGCGAGTTACAAGTGCAGGAAAGTAGAAGCCGGCCGGCCAGACTAGTCGCAAGACCGAAAACTCGAGGCCGTAGCTCAAACAAGCGAGCTTTTGGATTCGAGTGAGTGTATCTTGTGAACAGTGCCGCCCCCTATTTATAGGCTTGGGGGCCTGCCCGAATGGGCAGGGATAGAATAACCACCTGCCCGGGTACAGGAGAAATGGGCAGGCGGTGACGGGATGCACAAAGAAGAAAAGAAAGAAGCCGCGCAGCTTGGCGGCTTGCCCTTCCGACCCGTCTGACCTGAGGCTGAAGATGCCGTGACCAAGTCAATGATGCAGAACGAGCGGCCTCCGGCTTGAGACCGCGGTCTGCCTTCTGGACGTGACTTTGGCTGATCTTCACGATGCAACCCGGGTGGTCTCCGATCTGAGACCGCGGCTTGCTCTCCGGGCTTGAACCTTGAGTCTCTATGGCACAACCCGGGCGGTCTCCTACTTGAGACCGCGGATAGCCTTCTTGTCTTGGCTTTTGACAATCTTCAATCTTGGGGGCGGTCCGAAATGACATCAGACCACCTATCCTGGTTTACCCTTAATTGAGAGCCACTGATCCTGGAACCCAGCGGCCTGACCTAGCAGTTCGCCCGGTCCGAGAATGATCCAACCCGAGAAGCGGTTTTCCGGGTAAACATAATCCCCGCATATTTTCAAATCTCAAGTGAATTTCGAAAATATTAGCTTTAGCCGGGAGACCGCATCCGACTTGTCCTGAATTCTATAAGAGAGCCAGAGAATTCATTCTGCAGAGTTTTTTCTGAAATCACGGGATATTACTCGCCATTTGCGGTTAGAGTTTTTAAGACCGGTAATTCTTCAACGATGGACTTCCTAGACACCATGTTAGACCGCGTGGTTCCTGCCGGTGATCAAAAGAAGGAGGAAGGCAAAAGGCGCGAATCAACGGAGAAGTCGAAGAAGGAAAAGGAAAAGCAGAACCGGAAAGACCGAAAAAAGAGGGAGCGGTCTGAGAAAACCGCGGCAGATAATTCTAAGTTCGATGTGGACTCAACAATCCCCAAGACTCCTACAGAGCCCGCAGCGGACAATTCGGGGCCTCCTCCTAGCGACTCACTGATTCCTCTCAGAGACCTCGGCCAATAGGCCGTCAGCCCGCTGAACAAAGGGGAGGCCGCCCCTTCTAGAAAAGTTGACTCCGGCAGCCCTTCAATGAAAGTCGGTGGGTCCGACTCGTTTGGCATGGAAATCACCCCATCCGGGAATCCTCACTTGTTAGTCAAAGATTTGGGGGAGGAGGTGGTTAGCTCTCTGAGGCCGGGCGACCTGAGTACCCCTCTATCCGTGGACGACTATCCCAGCCCCTCCAAAGAAGTTAGTCCAGCTTCGGGTAAAAAAGAGAAGAAGAGAAAGAAGACCGGGTCAGTGACCGACCGAATAACCAAGAAGGTTAAGAGGCTAGCCTCCAAGGAAAGGGCAGCTTTTAAGAAACCGGCCGAGTCCCGCCTCCAGACCAATCCGCGACTAAAAGAGGAGCTCGGCCTAGCGACTCCCCCATCTGCTAAGGTGAATGACTCGCCGGCTACCCCTGAAGTGAAACCGGGCGGCCTGCTTCCGGACTCGGCGAGTAGTTTATCACTTAATGGGATCTTTCAGGATATGGATGAACTGGTGAGCCGAGATAAGCTTCTTGACAGCCCGATGTCTTCAAAGCGAACTGTCCCTACTACAGATAACACAGCCCGGCCTGAGGAGACCGCTCAGAAGGAGGTCGAAGAGCGAGAAGCTGCTACCCGGGCCGCCCTGGAGGTTGAGCAGAAAGCGAAGGAACTCGGGGAGGTGCTGAAAGCGCGGGAGGAGGTTCCCCCGGCGATGACCGGGAAGGAGATGATGATGGTGAAGAAGGAGGTGGCGAAACGGGCTTTAAACAAGCCGCTGCGGCCTGATCCTTTTGCGCCAGGTAAGCGCCCCGCGGATTATAAAGCTGTCTGTTTCTTCATTCCGCAACCTCGTCGAAATAAATTACTGAACTCGCCGCCGAGCTTTTTCCCCTTAGCGGCCTGGTCCTCTTCCGCTAGGCAGAGTAAGGAGAGACTCTAGCGTGAGCAACAACGGAGGATGGACCCGGAATGGTCTAAGCGGCCTGTGCGCCCAGGCATTGATCTTATATTTATGTCCATTTTTGTATATATATAGCGCTGCATGCTCTTGCTTTTCATAACCGCGCGGCTTCTTGCAGATAGCGAGGATCAAATTGTGAAGCCGGGCGACCTTGAGGCCAGCCTGCCTCCATTAGTTCCCCTGGTATCGACCTGTGCAACGACTTCGCGAGAAGGGCCGCAACTGTTTGAGCATCTCGAGGAAAACGTGGCAAACCTGAGGGTCCGCTTGAAGGAGGTGGAAGATCGAGAGGCCGCCACTCGAACCGCTCTAGAGGCCGAGCGAATGGCAAGGAAGAAGGCTGAAGAGGCGCTGAAGGCGCAGATGGAGACAGACAGGAAGTCCAGGACAGAGAGGGAGAACGGCCTAGAGATTCAGCTTGAGGCTGCGCGAGCTGCATTAGAGGCAGCGTGAGCTGCAGTGGAGACCGAGAAGAAAGCCAAGGTGGCGCAAGTCGCTACTCAGACTGCTTAGTTCGAGAAGGAGAAGAGAGCGTCTGCCAAGTTCGAGGATGACTCGAGATATTATCAGGATAAATTCTTGCGGTTAACTAGGGAAGTCGCTGCGGGCCGGCGAAGTATGAATGATGGGATGCAGGTTGCATGCCGCCCGACTGTTGGGGCGGGCTCAAATCCTCCCCCGGTTCGAGCGGCTAATCCAATGATTGATGAGGCCACCGCAACCCCCCTCATGATTACTGCTACGCGGGTTGAAAGGGATGCCGGGCGGCTTCATAGCACAATCAACCACATCCATTATCATACCAGCCAGATTTACTCCCTTCTGAACACCACCAGCGACCAGGTCGCGCGACTTCATAGAGAGGATGTCTCCCCAGAACATCGCCAGCCTTGAACGGCTTTTTAGAACAATTTGTATTATGAATGCGGCTTGTTGATTCGGCCTCTGTTAGACAATGCTTCTTTCTATTTTATGTCTTTTATTTGAATAACCCGTGCGGGTTCTTGTTTAACCGCTGTATTTTGTGTTCTGTTTAGATCTTCTGTGTTTTATCCGAACTGATTACAGGTCGCACGATCTGTGATGTACGCTTGCTCCTGATTTCCTGAATGCCTTTGGTTCTTTTGTTTTTCTGGTAAATCTGACCATGCAGGCTGTTAACCGCGCGGTTAGAATGTATAGCCGCGATATAATTTTACTATTTGCAGATCGTAAAAATCTATAAGTAGGGACTCTTCGAAGTCATTTTTACGATTTCCAAATGGCGCGATCTAGGAACAAGTCGCAGCAGCCTGTTAAGGTTAAAGCCGTCCGAGCTGATGCGGCCTTGGCCTTTCACTCGGCAGACCACCCAGAGTGCCGTCTCACCCAGAGCGAACTAGATGAATTTATTGCGAAACACATGGCAGGGAGTAATCTGCTCGTGCGGCTTCCTTTGCACGACGAGCGGATTAACTCTTCCAATCCGCACCAGATAGCCGTTCCGGTCGACCACTTTGAATATGGCCTCAAACTTCCGCTGCCACTTGAAGTCATATCCATTTTCGACCATTACGGGGTTGTACCCGGCCAGCTTCCACCAAACTCCATCGCCTCCATATACAGCTTTATTTCATACCTGCGGTTCGAGCGAACCAGATTTTCCCTTGATCTATTCAGGAAATTCTTCTCGGTGCGGGCTGTCTCTGACGCGGGGACTTCAACTTTCAGGGGGCACCTCTACTTTGGCTGCCACAGACTAAAGATCGTTAACTTGGCGAACAAGGTCTCGGACTGGTCGGAGCGGTTTGTAATGCTCGAAGGCCACTTCGGACTATTGCAAACCAACCCGCAAGTTCGGGGGGAAGAGGCTTTCCAAATCCCCCAGGTTGAAAAGATCGAGATGGACACCTTCACATTTCTTGAGAACGAGCGGTTGGACATCAATCACTACATCCCGCTATTCTCAGAGCTAGAGGACGTCCTCCCCGGGCATAGTAAGTTCCTCTAGACCGCCTGCATATGACCGCGCGGACTGCTTTATTTAGACTTTTGATTTTACCTTGCAGCAGCCTACATTGTCCCTGCGAACAAGCCGGTCACTCCGGCCGGCCCGGTTTTGACCCAGAGAGAAAAGAGGCAACGGCGAAACAGGTCGCCATCATCAAAGGAAGAGGACCCGACCTCTCATGACGAATACAAACTTCTTCGTTCCTGCGGAAACCCGCCGGACCTGCAGGGCAACCCGACTGTCCTCTGGCACAGGGATGGAAGCCGCATCCGGGTATCCACTGCACTTCCTTCATGGGGGAGTGAAAAAATTAACCGCCATGCCCTAGCCGCCGGGGCCGCTATGTATGGTCGAAAGACCTTAAAGAAGTTGAAAAAAGTTCCTGAAGAAGAGCTTTCCGGCTAGCAGCACAAGCCGGTGCATGGGGTTTTGCGGCCAATCACTTTATGGCCTTGTCGTACAGGCGGCTAATTTCCATTCAGAAACATCTGGAAAAGAAGTATGAGGAGCAGGTCGCGGAGAATGCGCGGCTTCAAGAAGAGAATGCGCGGCTTCAAGAAGTTGTGGCGGTGAGTTTGACAAATGATGACGCGGTTTCTTTTGTTCAGCCCGAGCGACCTAATTTATTTTTCCTTTTTTGCAGAAACAATATGAGATGACCAACCCGGCCTTCCAAGATGAGGTGTTGCCTCATGTGGCCCAAGGGATCAACAAAGCTTTGGGTCTTATGGAAGACCGGGGCGGTCTGTGCGAAGGATCGGGGACATTACTTTCTCCGACCTCTTCCCTGCTTTGAAGGTCCAACTTGACGAGATCAGCCGAAGGCAGAAAGGAAAAACCAAGGTGGGCGAGGAGACTGAAGCCGATGCGGGCAGGGAGATTGTACTTCATCAAGGGGGCGATGGAAGTGGTGGAGCCGCTGAGGAGGCCGACGCGGATGATGATGCTGGTGACGACGATGAGGACGATGAGGATGATTTGTCCTCTGGAACAACCGGCTCCGCAAGCAAGACCGGGCGGTCCAGTGACAGTGATTCATCGGATTCTTCTACGTCAAGCGAAGGCTATTCGCCCGACATTGACGTTGATGGTGCAGACTCGAGTTCCCCTGTCAAGAAGAAGAAGAAGAAGTCGGCAGACTAGTGCCTTTATTTTAATTTTATTTTTGTGTAATCGCCGGTCTTTTTTTTTGTTAGCCGGGCGGTTAATATTTTGTTAACACGTATTCTGAAAGATGAATGGAAATTTTACCTATCTAATTGTCCATCTATTGTTACTTACTTGTGGTTGCTATCTTATCTTTCTTTTTTCTTTTTTACCTCTTGCCCTTCATGATCGAGCCGTGCGGCTGTCCTAATCCGAGTATAAGTGATGATTGATGATCTCGGACGGTCTATACTCAGCCCGTGCGATTACTCATTTAGATCTCAGGGTATCTGATTTCTGATAGTATAAACCATAATGGACAGACTCGTGCGACTGTAATTCAGACCGGGCGGCTTCTTATCATTCAGAGATATCTTATCCTTGCTGATATAAATAATGAATAATAACTTTGCGCGGTTTGAATTCAATCCTGGCGAGTAATCCATTGCATCTAGAGATAACTTTTGCTAAGAAATAGATCAACCTGATCGGTTAGAGCATAATCCGGGCGATCATATATTTAGATCTAGAAATATCCAACTTAATTAATTATAAAAGATAGATAGTACCCGCACGGTTACAATGCAACCCGGGCAATCATATAATTAGCTCCAGAAATATCCAACTTATAAAAGATGGATAAACCCGCCCGGTTAGAATATAACTCGGGCAACCATATAATTATCCAGAAATATCTTAACTTAAATACAATCAGACCGTTCGGCTTGAAAATTCAGACCGCCCGGTCTTAATATCACAACCCTTTATTAGGGTAGACGAACACCTGCACCTGTTTTAATAATATCTTCCTCGAATGGTTTATACAAGAAACCACAAGAGGTGAATGCCTTCCTGTAGGGAAGAAGGATAATCTACAGGCTCAGATGACCAAGTGGGCAGGTGGGCCTCGGCGGCGAACATTGCTTTCCTCAAGTGGTCATAAGAGCTGTAGGAAAAAGAAAAAACATGTACAGACTCAGATGACCAAGTGGGCAGGTGGGCCTCGGCGGCGAACATTGCTTTCCTCGAGTGGTCATAAGAGCTGTAAGTGACTCATCTGCTCTCTTGCCTAGGGTTACAAGCCGAGTTGATCAATTGGGCAGGTGGGCCTCGGCGGTGAACATTGCTTTCCTCAGAGAGATCAACTCAGTTGTGGGCCCAACTAGGCTCCGTTTCGAGAGTACCTAAGAGTATTCGATGGTCACAGGCTATGATGATCAGTTGGGCAGGTGGGCCTCGGCGACGAACATTGCTTTCCTCAGAAAGATCATCAAAGCTGTAACTATATCCCTTTCGGGGCATGATAGAGCTGACAATCACCTAGACCTCCCTTGATGCAGGGGTGTGTCAGATATCGGCCGGGATCCAAAGTTCTGAAGACCACCGCAGCGAAATTGGCAAGATACCACTACATGTGTGCGAAAACTCCCCGCATCACATGGTCTTGGTGGGTTTTACGCTATGACTACAATCCGAGGGGGTTCAAGCAGAATTTGGCGATATCTCAGAGGTTCAGGGAGTGAGATACGTATATATATATATATTCATAATGTAGAGCACCATTGGACAAGGAGAAGTGTCAGTATAGGGCTTTTTATTTAATATCAAGAAACGTAAAGAATGAAAGAGGTATTTTAAGGATAGAATCGTTTAAGATCGTCACCGCTCCAGGTGCGTGAGATGTCTTCTCCTTCGCTGGTTTGGAGACGGTGGGCCCCATGCTTTAATTACTCTTTGATAATAAAAGGCCCTGCCCAGTTGGGATTCAGCTTTCCAACATTGCCAGACCTGGTCGCAGCATCTACCTTCTTTAATACCAAATCCCCAACTGCAAACTGCTTTACCCTGATATTTTTGTCAAAATATTTTGCCATCCTCCTCTTAACTTCTTCCTGCCTGATCGTTGCCTCGTCCTGAAGCTCTTCGATCATATCCAGACTATACTTGATGGCCTCATCATTGTCTTCTACCCATGCTTCTCCTCCCTCTTTTGCATACACAACTCTTGGAGTGACCACCTCAAACTCTACAGGAACAACAGCCTCTGAGCCATGAGATAATTTGAATGGTGTCTCCCCTGTAGCTGAAGATGGGGTAGTACGAAGAGTCCAAAGGATGGAGGGAAGTTGGTCTGCCCAATTTCCTTTCTGATTCAAAACTCTTTTCATCAGGAGCTGCTGGATTTGCCTGTTTGCTGCTTCTACTTGACCATTGGTCCTTGGATGATGTACCGAGGAAAACCGAAGATCAATTCCAACCTGATCACAAAAGTTGATCATCTCGGGATTATTGAACTGTGGACCATTATCAGTGACAATTGCCAGCGGAATTCCGTGTCGGCAGACTATTTCTCCCCAGATGAAGTTTCTGATAATCTGGGTAGTAGTTTTTGCCAATGCTTTTGCCTCAATCCACTTACTGAATTAGTCGATCATTACTATGATAAAGCGGCGCTGACCGCTAGCCATTGGAATGGGTCCGACAAGATCCATCCCCCAAACCGCGAAGGGCCAGGGTGCAGTTATTGACCTAAACGATTGAGCGGGCAGATGTTGAAGAGGAGCAAATTTCTGACATTGTACACAACGCTTGGCAAATGCTTCAACATCCTTTCTCATAGTCGGCCAAAAATATCCTTGCCGCAGGATCCTTTTCTCTAAGGTTTTTGCCCCTGAATGGCTACCGCATTCCCCAGAATGAACTTCCTGAAGTATGATCTGGATCTCTTCTTCTGAAACACACCGTGCTGAGGGAGAAATCAAAGTTTTCCTATACAAGACTCCTGCTATTAAGTAGTAGTAGGCCGCCTTTCTTCTGAATCTATTTCTGTCCTTGATTGATTGATGAAACTCCCCTTTTGACAGAAATAATTCATAAGTGTCCTTCCAGGAAGGATTCTGATCGATCTGCATGAGCTCCTCTTTCTCTGTGGCCGGATGAAAAAGTTCCGAGGTCACCCCTCCTGATGGAAGACCAAACTTTGACAACTCGTCTGCCTCTTCATTTTGTGTCCTTGGAATGTGCTCGATGATGAAGGATTTGAATTTCCCGATCTCTTCCTTAGCTAGCAATAGATACTTTCTCAGCATCGGTTCTCTTGTTTCGTAGTTCCCTAGAACTTGTGTAGCCATTACAAGAGAATCAGTTTTTACATGAACATGATCTATCCCAAGCTCTTTTGCGAGTCTTAGGCCGGCCAAGAGTGCTTCATTTTTGGCCTGGTTGTTCGTTACTGGGAAAAAGAATTTGATTGCCTGCTCAAGTTTGATGCCGTTTGGACTGAGAAGAACTACTCCGGCTCCCACGGAGTTTCTCCCTGAAGCTCCATCTACATAGATGACCCAGGCATAAGGAGATTCCTCCACCTGTTCAAGATTAGACTCCATCGTGTCTACCAAGAAGTCCGCCAGTACTTGTGCCTTTATTGCTGTTCTGGGAATGTACAATATTTCAAACTCGCTCAGCTCGATTGCCCATTTGGCCAATCTTCCTGAATGATCTGGCTTCTCCAGGATACTTCTTAGTGGATGATCCGAAACCACCTGAATAGGGTGAGCCTGAAAATAGGGACGGAGCCTTCGTGATGACATCACTAAGGCCAAGGCTAACTTTTCCAGAATTGAATATCTAGTTTCCGCATCTTTGAGGACATGGCTGACATAATATATTGGGAATTGCTTCTTCTTCTCCTCCCGGACAAGGACAGAGCTTATGGCATCTGGACCCACCCCCAAGTACAAGAATAATGTTTCCCCTTCGCGAGGGCTTTGAAGGAGAGGGGTTGAGGTTAACTGCTTTTTCAACTGTTCGAAAGCATTATCGCACTCTTCATTCCATTCAAACTTAGATCCTCCCCTAAGTGTCTTGAAGAATGGAGCGCTTTTATCTCCTGATTTGGAAATGAATCGACTCAATCCTGCCAGCCTCCCCCCAAGTTGTTGCACCTCTTTCTGATTACGAGGAGGGGTCATATCTAGGATGGCCTTTACTTTATCTGGATTTGGTGCGAGGCCATCAGGGGTGAGAAGATGTCCAAGAAATTTCCCTTTATTTGCCCCGAACACGCATTTCAGTGGATTTAGTTTTAATTTGAACCTCCGTAGAGTAGCGAACGTCTCTACGAGGTCTTTCAGATGGATTGAAAAAGTTTTACTTTTCAGAAGAAGATCATCAACGTATACTTCAAGATTTCTTCCTTTCTGCTTTTCGAAAACCGTGTCCATCATTCTTTGATATGTCGCACCCGCGTTTTTGAGTCCGAAAGACATGACAAGATAACAATAACACCCGTCATTGGTAACGATGGATGTATGCGGGATATCAGGTTTATGCATCTTAATCTGGTGGTAACCAGAAAATGCATCTTGAAAGCTCATGAAATTATATCCCACCGCGGAATCTACTAAAACATCTATCTGAGGCAAGGGATAACAATCTTTGGGGCACGCTTTATTGAGTTTTGTGAAATCTACACACATGCGCCATTTCCCCCCAGATTTTTTCACCATTACTACATTTGACATCCAAGTGGGGTATTGGATTTCAGAAATGAAATTGGCTTTAAGAAGCTTTGCAACTTCTTCTTTGATGGGTACCGCCAGCTTGGTTGCTACCTCCCTCTTCTTTTGTTGGATCGGCTTAAATTCAGGGGAGATGTTGAGGTGATGGCACGCAACATCTGGATCTACTCCAGGCATATCTTCTGCCTACCAGGCGAAGATGTCTAGATTCTCCAACAGGCAGGAGCTCAACTGAACCTTCTCCTCTTCGGATAGCTCGGCGTTGATGATCAGCTTCTTCCCTTCCCCTTCAGCAATGGGGATCTCTTGGGTCTCCTGGGAAGGTTCCAGGTAAGTCCCTTTCCGCTCTGCGCTTTCCTCGGTCTCCTCAGGGAGTTTGGACACCTCATGGATGTTATTCTGAGCCTTGGGAAGTGGTGCCTCGGTGATCACATTAACAGTTTTTACATAACATTCACGAGCAACCTTTGGATCGCTTTGGATCCGATATTGATGCCCCTCGGCAGCGAACTTTAAGGCCAAATGGAAAGTGGACACTATCGCTTTGTAAGCGTTCAGGATTGGTCTTCCGAAGATTGCACAGTAGCTGCTCGGGGCTTCCACCACTACAAAGTTTATCAGCCTCGTTATGCCCCCCAGCGACACCAAAAGCTTCACGCACCCCTCCACTTCTTTCTTTTCTCCCGAGAAGCCGTAGAGGGGCCCTTACGTGGAGAGCACCGACTTTCCAGTCTTAAGGGCTTCAAATGTTTGGCGGAAAATGAGATTAACCGAGCTACCGGTATCAATCAGAATTTTATGTACGGTGTAGTTCTCAATGACTGCCTTTATCACTACTGCATCATCGAAAGGGTTTGCATTTGGGGGAAGATCTTCTTGGCCGAAAGTAACGACCGACCTTTCTGGAGCAGAAGTGGAGGCGGCTGCCACTTCCTGCTTGGAGACTCTCCCGATGCTGGATTTCCGAGAGGATTCTGGCCCTGCTCCTCCATTGATACAATAGATGTTGCCAAGGGGGCCAACATCATTTACTTCTATACATTCGGTGGCAGGATGTATATCCCCATAACAACCTGCCTCTTCTACGTCAGCACATTCCCAGGTCACTTCGACCGCTTCCTTCTTCTTCTCGGGTCGTGGTTCAACCGGGGTTTCTTGTCGGATCAATCCTCGGAGCTTCCCTTCTTTCAGGAGTTTTTCGATCAACCACCGGAGGGCCTGACAATCTTCAGTCTGATGCCCCTCCTCTTTGTGATACTCACAATAGAAGTTTGGATTTCGATTGCGAACTTCCGATTTCAATGGTGGGGGCCTCTTGAAGTCAGGCCTCTTTTGAAGAATCTGAACAACCTCGTTCATGCTGACGTTAAGAGGGGTGAATGACTCCTGTGATTCATCATATCGGATGGACGGAATAGTTGGGGATGGCTGTGCGATGTATTGAGGTAGATATACCGGCATTATTTGTGGAACCCCAAGGGGTTGAGCGGGTGCGATGGCCAACGACAGTTTCTGATCTTGAAACCGTTGATGGCCAAGAAATGGTTGCTTAGGCTTAAGATTTCTTCCCCTCTGAGCCTGAGGTTCGAAGTCAGGCCGAGATGGATGATTGTAATGTGGCTGATGGGTTGATGCGGAATTAAACTGATCATTGTCGCTGAGCAACTTGGCAACATAACCAGGATTAGTCTTTTCCCCTCTGATAAACTTATTAGCCAGACTAATCATCTATTGATAGGTCTTTGGTTCCCTGATTTGAGCTTCAAATTTCAACGGCCCCTCCCTAAGGCCATGCATCAAAGCGACCCTGTATAATTCCGGATCGACGTTCTGCACCTCCATTATCTCCCTTTAGAAACGGTCGACGAAGCGGGCCCACGTTTCGTTTTCCTGCTGCCATATCTCAAATAGGGCTGCCAGACCATTCTTCCTCTTTTTAGAGGTAGAGAATCGAAGCAGGAATTCTCTACGCAATTCCGCAAAACATCTGATGGATCGAGGATGCAATCCATAAAACCATTTTCGGGCTTGTCCATCAAAGGACGTCACCAGGAGCTTACACTTAGTTGCATCGGTGATGGTCCTCAGAGCAACAGCCGATTCAAACGCTTGGAGATGAATTGCTGGATCGGACTCCCCATTATATGTTGACAGGCGTGGTTCTCGAAAGTTATTTGGGGCCGGCTCTCCTCGGATTTCGTCCGTGAAGGGAGAACTCTCCTCGGTATCCTCGTACAGAGGGAAAGCAGGGTGGTAAGTCATCTCTGCTGCGGTCATTTGCGGACAGGCCGCCTGATAGGAGCGGGCATGGGCTCCAGCCGGGTAGGATTGGTAAGCGGGACCTCAGGCGGGTAGGAAAAGTGAGCAGCCTGAGAAGCCGCCCCTTGGAAGTCGAGGACTCGAGCCGGCATACAGTGCGCGGCCTCTTGGTAGAAGTTCTGCCTAGCCGCAGAACCTTCTTGTGGTGGCTGAGAATGAGCGACTTGTGGTAGTGGGAATTGTTCGATTCAAAAGTGCGCCTCCGAAGGAAATCGAGGGTTGCGGATTATCAGTTACTATTCGGTTAGAGAATTCGGACCGCTAGCAGCGGTCGAGGCCGGACTTCGCCCGCCGCGGCAAATGCCACTCCTGCGACGGGCTTTCCTTTTATTAAAATGAAGCGGTTATATTGGTTATAAATGTAGGAAAAGAGAAGCCGGCCGGTCAGACAGTCCGCAAGACGGGAAACTTGAGACCGCAGCTCAAACAAGCGAGCTCCTGAATTCGAGTGTGCGTGTCTTGTGAACAGTGCCGCCCCCTATTTATAGGCTTGGGGGCCTGCCCGAATGGGCAGGGATATAATTACCTCCTGCCCGGGTACAGGAGAAACGGGCAGGTGGTGACGGGATGCACAAAGAAGAAAAATAAAGAAGCCGCGTGGCTTGGCGGCTTGCTCTTCCGACCTGTCTGACCTGAGGCTGAAGATACCGGGACCAAGTCAAGGATGCAGACCGAGCGGCCTCTGGCTTGAGACCACGGTCTGCCTTCTGGACATGGCTTGGCTGATCTTCACAAGGCAACCCGGATAGTCTCTGATCTGAAACCGCGGCTTGTTCTCCGGGCTTGAACCTTCAGTCTCTATGGAACAACCCGCGCGGTCTCCTACCTGAGACCGCGGATAGCCTTCTTTCCTTGGCCCTTGACGACCTTCACTCTTGGGGGCGGTCCGAAAATGACATCAGACCACCTGGCCTGGTTTACCCTGAACTGAGAGCCACTGATCCTGGAACCCAGCGGCCTGACCCAGCAGTTCGCCCGGTCCGAGAATGATCCAACCCGAGAAACGGTTTTCCGGGTAAACATAATCCCCACATATTTTCAAATCTCAAGAGAATTTCGAAAATATTAGCTTTAGCCGGGAGACCGCATCCGACTTGCCCTGAATTCTATAAGAGAGCCAGAGAATTCATTCTGCAGAGTTTTTTCTGAAATCACGGGATATTGCTCGCCAGTTGCGGTTAGAATTTTTAAGACCGATAATTCTTCAACAATGGACTTCCTAGACACCGTGTTAGACCGCGTGGATCCCGCCGGAGATCAAAAGAAGGTGGAAGGTAAAAGGCGCGATGTTTGCCCGGAAAACCGCTTCTTGGGTTGGACCGTTATCAGACCGCGCGGACTCCTGGGCCAAGCCGCTGGGTCCCGGGATCGGCGGTTCTCAGTTCAAGAAGGGCCAGGCCGGGCGGCCTGGTGTCATTTCCGGATCGCCCCGAAAGGGATAAGATCGTCAAAGAGCCAAGGCAAGCAGATCATCCGTGGTCTCAGCTAGAAGACCGCGCGGGTTGTCCCATAGAAACTCGAAGTTCCAGCCCCGAAGAACAGGCCGGGGCTCCAGATCGAAGGCTATCCAAGTTACCTCGTGAAGATCGGCTAAGTCATGGCCAGAAGGCAGACCGCGGCCTCAATCTCCAAACCGCGCGGTCTGCATTATTGACTTGGTCCCGGTGTCCTCAGCCGCAAGCAAGACAGGTCGGGAAGGCAGGCCGTCAGGTCGCGCGGCCTCTTTCTTTTTCTTCTTTATGCATCCCGTCACCGCCTGCCCGTTTCTCCTGTACCCGGGCAGGAGGTTATTCTATCCCTGCCCATTCGGGCAGGCCCCCAAGCCTATAAATAGGGGGCGGCACTGTTCACAAGACAGGCACACTCGAATCCAAGAGCTCGCTTGTCTGAGCTCCGGTCTCGAGTTTCTGGTCTCGCGAGCTGTTGACCGGCCGGCTTCTGCTTTCTCGCATTTGTAACCGCTACTTTTCAAATCAAAGGAAAGCCCGTCGCAGGAGTGGCATTTGCCGCGACGGGCGAAGTCTGGCCTCGACCGCTGCTAGCGGTCTGAATTCTCTAGCTAAATAGTAACCGATAGTCCGCAGCCTTCAATTTTCTTCGTAAGCGCACTTTTGAATCGAACAAGCTAGCGGTCTGAATTCTCTAGCTAAATAGTAACCGATAGTCCGCAGCCTTCAATTTTCTTCGTAAGCGCACTTTTGAATCGAACAGAAACGCGCGACCTTCAGATCGCGGACTATCAGCGAAATCTTTGGTTCAGAATGTCAGACCGCCAGTTCCCTCCAAGAGATCGGTCCGATCATAGCGATGACTCCCTGTGGGAGGCTCTGGAGCGAACTAAGAGAGAAGCCGACCAGGCTCAGAAAGCAACTGATCAGCGTCTGGACGTGATCAGTCAGGCTCTAGCTCTACTAACCCAGCGGTTAGCCCCCCAACAGGCCGCGGTTAACCCGGCCATGACCCCTGTTCTACCTCCTCCACCTCCATACCCATTTGCGCAGGTCGCTCACTCCCAACCGCCACCAGAAGGTTCTGCGGATCGGCAGAATTTCTACCAAGAGGCCGCGCGGCGTATGCCGGCTCGAGTCCTTGACTTCCAGGGGGCGGCTTCTCAGGCCGCTCGCTTTTCCTATCCGCCTGAGGTCGCCGCCTACCAGTCCTACCCGGCCGGAGCACCTGCCCGCTCCTATCAGGCGGCCTGTCCGCAAGTGACCGCGGCAGAGGTCCCTTATAACCCTGCTTTCCCTCTGTACGAGGATGCCGAGGAGAGTTCTCCCTTCACCGACGAAATTCGAGGAGAGCCGGCCCCAAACAACTTTCGAGAACCACGCATGTCAGCATATAGTGGGGAGTCCGATCCAGCAATACACCTCCAGGCATTTGAATCGGTTGTTGCTCTGAGGACCATCACTGATGCAACAAAGTGCAAGCTCCTGGTGACGTCCTTTGATGGGCAGGCCAGAGAATGGTTTTATGGATTGCATCCTCGATCTATCAGATGCTTTGCGGAATTGCGTAGAGAATTTCTGCTTCGATTTTCTACCTCTAAGAAAAGGAAGAATGGTCCGGCAGCCCTATTCGAGATACGACAGCAAGAAAATGAAACATGGGCCCGTTTCGTCGATCGTTTCCAAAGGGAAATAATGGAGGTGCAAAACGTCGACCCAGAGTTATATAGGGTCGCTCTGATGCATGGCCTTAGAGAAGGGTCGTTGAAATTTGAGGCTCAAATCAGGGAGCCAAAAACATACCAGGAGATGATTAGTCTGGCTAACAAATTCATCAGGGGGGAAAAGACTAATCCTGGTTATGTTGCCAAATTGCTCAGCGACAATGATCAGTTCAATCCCGCATCAACTCATCAGCAACGTTATAATCATCCATCTCGGCCTGATTTCGAACCCCGGGCTCAGAGGGGGAGGAATCTTAAGCCTAAACAACCATTTCTCGGCCATCAACGGTTTCAAGATCAGAAACCGCCGTTGGCCATCGCACCCACTCAACCCATGGGAGTTCCGCAAATAATGCCCGTGTATCTGCCACAATACATCGCACAACCATCTCCACCTATCCCGTCCATCCGATATGATGAATCACAGGATTCATTCACCCCTCTCAACGTAACCATGAATGAGGTCGTGCAGATTCTTCAGAAGAGGCCTGACTTTAAAAGGCCCCCTCCTTTGAAATCAGAAGTTCACAATCGGAACTCGAACCTTTATTGTGAATACCATAAAGAAGAGGGGCATCAGACTGAGGATTGCCGGGCCCTCCGGTGGTTGTTAGAAAAACTCCTGAAAGAGGGAAAGCTTCGGGGGTTGATTCGGCAAGAAACTCTGGTTGAACCGCGAGTTGAGAAGAAGAAGGAGGCAGTCGAAGTGACATGGGAGTGTGCAGATGTGGAAGAAGCAGGTTGCTATGGGGATATATGTTTACCTGGGAAACCGCTTCCAGGAGGGTTACTCCCAGACCGCGCGGTTTGCGGGTCTAAGTCGCCCGGTTCAGGTCAAACGATGTCTATCGACTCCGGCTAGCACAGGTCGGACGGTCTGTGACAACTCAGGCCGCCTCCAAGTACTAAAGGTAATCAGAGCCCAAGTCCAACAGGACAAGCCGCGGTCTCAAGTCGGAAGTCGCGCGGCCTATGCAATAGAGGCAGCCAAGGTCCAAAGTCAAAGAACAAGCCGCGGTTTCATAGCAGAGACCGAGCGGGTAGCCTCATCGCCTTGGCCTCCTCATCTCTAGCTACTGGTCAGACAAGTCGGAAGGGCAAGCCGCCAAGTCGCGCGGCTTATTTACTTCTCCTTTTTGTGTATCCCGTCACCGCCTGCCCGTTTCTCCTGTACCCGGGCAGGCGGTTATTTTATCCCTGCCCGCTCGGGCAGGCCCCCAAGCCTATAAATAGGGGGCAGCACTGTTCACAAGGGACGCACACTTGAATCTGGGAGCTCGCTTGTTTGAGCTGCGGACTCAAGTTTCCCGTCTTGCGGACTGTCTGACCGGCCGGCTTCTTTTTTCCTGCACTTGCAGCCCGCTGTAACCTCTTTTTGTAATCAAAGGAAAGCCCGTCGCAAGAGTGGCATTCGCCGCGGCGGGCGAAGTCTGGTTTTGACCGCTGCCAGCGGTCTCCCTTTTTTCTACTTAAAAAGTAACCGACAACCCGCAGCCTCCGGTTTCCTTCGGAGGAGCGATCTCAGCCTCAACAGAAACACGCGACCTTCAGATCGCGGATTGTCGGCGAAATCCCTTTTCCACTATAATGTCAGACCGTCAGTTCCCCCTTGGAGACCGCTCCGATCATAGCGAGGATTCTCTATGGGAAGCCCTGGAGCAATCAAAGAGAGAAGCCGAGCGGGCTCAGCGGGCCACTGATCAGCGACTTGAAGAGATCAGTCGGACTTTAGCAATACTGACTGAGCGATTAGTCCCGCAACAGGCCGCGACTAATCGGGTGGGTACCCCGGTCCTTCCTCCACCTCCTCCCTACTCGCTACCGCAAGTCGCTAACTTCCAGCTCCATCAAGAAGACCCTGTGGCTAGGGAAAACTTCTATCAAGCCGCGCACAACATGCCAGCTCGAGTCCTCGACTTCCAGGGAGCGACTTCCCATGCTGCCCGTCTTTCCTACCCGCCGGAAGGCGCGGCTCGTCTTTCCTACCCGCCGGAAGGCGCGGCTCGTCTTTCCTACCCGCCGGAAGGCGCGACTCGTCTTTCCTACCCGCCTGAAGTGCCCATCCATCACTCCTACCCGCCAGAAGCAGCCGCCCGGTCTTCTCATCAGGCGGCCTGTCCGCAAATAGCCGCAGCTCCAGCGGCTTATTACCCTACACCTCAATATGAAGACATGGAAGAGACCTCTCCCTTTGTGGACGAAGTCAGGGGGGAACCTGCCCCTAATAATTTCAGGGAACCTCGCCTGCCAGCGTTCAATGGAGAGACTGACCCAACGGTTCATTTGCAAGCTTTTGAGTCAGCCGTTGCTCTCAGAACCCTGACCGATGCCACCAAATGCAAGCTTCTCGTAACCTCCTTTGAAGGACAAGCGAGGGAATGGTTCTATGGATTGCACCCCAGGTCAATCCATTGTTTCGCGGAGCTGCGAAAAGAATTCCTGCTAAGATTCTCCACCTCGAAGAAAAGAAAGAGTGGCCCGGCGGCCCTCTTTGATATAAAACAACGGGAAGGCGAAACATGGGCCCATTTTGTGGATCGATTCCAAAGAGAGATCATGGAAATCCAGAATGTGGACCCGGAGCTGTATAGGGTTGCCCTCATCCATGGCCTGAGGGAGGGCCCCCTAAAGTTTGAAGCAAATATAAGGGAGCCCAGGACTTATCAAGAGATGATAAGTCTGGCAAATATGTTTATCAGAGGAGAAAAGAGCAATCCAGATTACGTCGCGAAGTTGGTAAGCGACAAGGAGCCATCAAATACATCCTTCCATCGTCCACCATCAAATCAGTCCCACTTCGAACCCCGCTCCCAAAGGGGGAGGAACTTCAAAAATAAACAACCATTTATGGGCCATCAGCGATTTAAAGATCAGAAACCACCGCTGGCCATCGCTCCCGCTCCATCCGCTCTCCTTCCGCAGATCATGCCGGTATACTTACCACAGTATGCCGCGCAGCCACCTCCAGTCCTTCCATCAACTCAATACGATAATTCGCAAGACTCGTTCACCCCCCTGAATGTCACCATGGACGAGGTAGTCCAAATTCTGCAAAAGAGGCCAAATTTCAAAAGGCCTGCTCCTCTGAAGTCGGATGTTCATAAGTCGAAATCCGAACCTTTATTGTGAATACCATAAAGAGAGGGGACATTTGACTGATGATTGTCGGGCCCTTCGTCTGCTTATAGAAAGGCTCCTGGGAGAAGGAAAGCTCCGGGGTCTGATTCAGAAAGATAAAATTGCTGAGCCAGCCACCGAGAAGAGAAAGGAGAAAGAAACAGTAGAAGTGACCTGGGAGTGTGCCGACATCGAGGACGCCGGCTGTTATGGTGACATCCATCCCTCTACCGAATGCATCGAAGTCAATGATGTGGGCCCCTTGGGGGACATCTATTGTATCCATGGGGGAGCTGGAGCGGAATCATCTCGCAAATCCAGTATTGCAAGAGTTCTAAAACAGGAAGTGACAGCCACAACAAGTTCTCCTCCCGAAAGCACTGTCGTCACGTTTGGTCAGGATGACTTTCCCCCTAATGCTAATCCTTTCGATGACGCGGTGGTCATCAAGGCCCGTCATCGAAAACTACACGGTCCACAAGATTCTGGTTGATACTGGCAGCTCCGTCAACCTCCTTTTCCGCCCAACTTTCGAGGCCCTGAAGACTGGAAAGCAGCTGCTTTCCACCGATGGGCCCCTCTATGGCTTTTCTGGGGAGAAGAAGGAAGTAGAGGGTTCAGTGAAGCTCCTGGTCTCTCTTGGAGGGGTGATAAAGTTGGTCAATTTTGTGGTGGTGGACGCCCCGAGCAACTACTGTGCTATCTTCGGGAGGCCGATTCTCAACGCATACAGAGCGGTAGTATCTACTTTTCACCTCGCTCTCAAGTTCGCCGCAGAAGGGAAACAATATCGGGTCAGGAGCAACCCAAAGGTGGCTCGGGAGTGCTACGTCCGAACTGTCAACGTGATCACTGACGTTCCACTTCCCGAGGCCGAGGCTGAGGTTTTCATGATTGCTGAATCTTCAGGGCCTGCAGAGGAAGAGAAGGATCGAGAAGGGGCTCACTTGGAACCTGCCCAAGCGACCCAAGAAGTTCCTGTTGCTGAGGAGACAGAAAAGAAACTAGTCATCAACGCTGAATTGCAAGAGGAGGAGAAAGCGGAGCTAATCTCCTGCCTGCTGAAGAATCTGGATGTCTTCGCTTGGTCAGCGGAGGACATGTCAGGGGTGGATCCGGACGTGGCTTGCCATCATCTCAATGTGTCTCCTGAGTTCAAGCCCGTCCAGCAGAAGAAAAGAGAAGTGGCGACCAAGCTAACGTTGCCCATCAGAGAGGAGGTTTCCAAACTCCTAAAAGCTGGTTTTATTTCTGAGATTCAATATCCCACGTGGATGTCGAACGTTGTAATGGTCAAAAAATCTGGTGGGAAGTGGCGCATGTGCGTAGACTTCACCAAACTCAATAAAGCGTGCCCTAAAGATTGTTACCCTTTGCCTCGGATAGATGTTTTAGTTGATTCCGTGGTTGGGTATGGTTTTATGAGTTTCCTCGATGCCTTCTCTGGGTATCATCAAATCAAAATGCATAAACCTGATATCCCGCATACCTCATTCATCACGAACGATGGGTGTTACTGTTATCTCGTAATGCCTTTCGGTACTCAAAAATGCGGGCGCAACATACCAACGAATGATGGATACCGTTTTTAAAAATCAAAAGGGCAGGAACCTCGAAGTCTACGTTGATGACCTTCTTCTAAAAAGCAAAACATTCTCGTTACACTTGGAAGACCTCGTAGAGACGTTCGCTACTCTACGGAGGTTCAAGTTAAAACTAAACCCATTAAAATGTGTATTCGGAGCAAGCAAAGGAAAATTTCTCGGGCATCTTTTAACTCCTAATGGCCTTGCGCCAAACCCGGATAAAGTGAAAGCTATCCTTGATATGACCCCTCCTCAAAATACTAAAGAAGTTCAACAACTTGGGGGAAGACTGGCAGGATTGAGCAGGTTTATCTCTAAATCTGGAGATAAAAGTGCCCCATTCTTCAAAATACTACGAGGGGGATCGAAATTCGAATGGAGCAAAGAATGTGACAGGGCTTTCGAGCAGTTAAAGGAGCAATTAACTTCAACTCCGTTACTTCAAAGTCCCCGTGAGGGGGAGAATCTTTTCTTATATCTGGGAGTCGGACCAGATGCAGTAAGTTCTGTCCTCGTTCGGGAGGAAAAGAGGAAGGCAGTTTCCAATATACTACGTTAGCCACATCCTTAAAGATGCAGAAACCAGATATTCGATCCTGGAGAAGCTGGCCTTGGCTTTGGTCATGTCATCACGAAGGCTCCGCCCCTATTTTCAGGCTCATTCCATTCAGGTGGTCTCGGACCATCCACTAAAGAGCATCTTGGAAAAGCCGGATCATTCTGGAAGGTTGGCTAAATGGGCAATTGAGCTAAGCGAGTTCGAAATATCATATGTTCCCAGAACGGCAATAAAGGCACAAGTATTGGCAGATTTCTTGGTGGACACGACAGAGTCTAATCCAGAACAGAGAGTACAATCTGCCCTTGGCTTGGATCATTTATGTGGATGGGGCTTCTGGCAGAAGCTCCGTGGGAGCCGGAGTGGTTCTGATCAGTCCAAATGGCGTCAGGCTGGAGCAGGCTATCAAATTCTTCTTTTCAGTTACAAATAACCAGGCCGAATACGAAGCGTTCTTGGCTGGCTTGAGACTCGCGAAGGGAGCTTGGGATAGAACATGTTCATGTGAAAACTGATTCTCTTGTGATGGCCTCGCAGGTTCTGGGGAAATTATGAAACAAGAGAACCGATGTTGAGAAAATATCTATTCCTAGCGAAGAAAGAAATTGGGAGATTCAAATCCTTCATCATCGAACACATTCCGAGAACACAGAATGAAGAGGCAGACGAATTATCAAAGTTTGGTCTTCCAGTCCGGAGGGGTGACCTCAGAACTTTTTCATCCAGCAACAGATGGGACGGAAGAAGAGGAGCTCATGCAGATCGATCAAAATCCTTCCTGGAAAGATCCTTATGAACTATTTCTGTCAAAAGGGGAGTTTCATTCGTCAATCAAGGACAGAAATAGATTCAGAAGAAAGGCAGCCGTACTACTACTTGATGGCAGGAGTCTTGTATAGGAAAACTCTGATTTCTCCCTCAGCACGGTGCGCTTCAGAAGAGGAGGTCCCGGCTATACTTCAGGAAATTCATTCGGGAGAGTGCGGTAGTCATTCAGGAGCAAAGACTTTGGAGAAAAGGATCTTGCGGCAGGGATATTTTTGGCCGGCCATGAGGAAAGATGCTGAAGCATTTGCCAGGCGATGTGTCCAGTGTCAGAAGTTCGCTCCTCTTCAGCATTTGCCTGCTCAGTCACTCAGGTCGATAACCGCGCCGTGGCCTTTTGCAGTATGGGGGATGGATCTCATGGGGACCTTTTCCAATGGCCAGTGGTCAGCGACGCTTTATCATTGTAATGATCGACTATTTCAGTAAGTGGATCGAGGCCAAAGCATTAGCGAAAACTACTACCCAATATTGTCAGAAACTTCATCTGGGGGGAAATAGTTTGCCGGCATGGAATACCGCTGGCAATCGTCACCGATAATGGTCCACAGTTCAATAATCCGGAGATGAAAAATTTTTGTGATCAGGTCGGGATTGATCTTCGGTTCGCCTCGGTACATCATCCGAGAACAAATGGGCAAGTAGAAGCAGCAAACAGGCAAATCCGACAACTCTTGATGAAAAGAGTCCTAAATCAAAAAGGAAACTGGGCGGATCAGCTTCCTTCCATTCTTTGGACTCTTCGTACTACCCCGTCCTCAGCCACAGGGGAGACACCATTCAAATTGTCTCATGGCTCGGAGGCCGTCGTTCCTGTAGAGTTTGAGGTGGTCACTCCAAGAGTTATGTTCGGAAAGAGAAGGAGGAGAAGCATGGGTAGAATGCAATGACTAGGCTCTCAAGTGTAGTTTGGATCCTAATCGAAGAACTTCAGGATGAGGCTACAATCAGGCAAGAAGATGGTCAAAAGAAGGATGGCAAAGTACTTTGACAAAAATGTCAGGGTAAAACATTTTGCGGTCGGCGACCTTGTGTTAAAGAAAGTTGATGCAGCGGCCCGAACGGGTAGCGTCGGGAAGCTAGATCCGAATTGGGCTGGACCTTTCATCATCAAGGAGGTACTAAAAAGTGGAGCTTATCACCTCCAAACAAGTGACGGAGAAGACATCCCGCGCACCTGGAGTGGCGACGACCTCAAACGGTTCTATCCTTGAAATGTCCTCTTTATTCCTGCAAGTTTTTTGAGATATTTTAATAAAAAAGCACCATACTGACACTTCTCCATGTCTGATATTTTCCTCTTTATACTCTCTCATATCTATCAAACTCACTGAACCGCGGAGACATCGCCAAGTTCTGCTTGAACTCCCTCGGATTGTAGTCATTAGCGTAAAACCATAAAGATCGTGTGTAGCGGGGAGTTTTTCGCACACATGTAGTGGTGGCTTGCCAATTCCCGAGCGGTGGTCTTCAGAACCTTGGATCCCGGCGGATATCCGACACACCCCTGCATCAAGGGAGGTCTAGGTGAATGTTGGCTCTATCATGCCCCGAGGGGATATAATTACAGCTGTGATGATCCTTCTGAGGAAAGCAATGTCGGTATAGCCCCCGCGGCATAACCACACCTGCCCAACTGATCATCTTAGTCTGTGACTATCGAATACTCCAAGGTACTCTCGAGCGATGCCTAGGCGGGACCCACAACTAAGTTGATCTCTCTGAGGAAAGCAATGTCGGTATAGCCCCCGCGGCATAACCACACCTGCCCAATTGATCAACTCGGCTTGTAACCCTAGGCAAGAGAGCAGCCGAGTCGCTTACAGCTCTTATGACCACTTGAGGAAAGCAATGTTCGCCGCCTAGGCCCACCTGCCCACTTGGTCGTCTGGGTCTGTACTTTCTTCTCTTTATTTATACAGCTTTTATGACCGCTTGAGGAAAGCAATGTTCGCCGCCTAGGCCCACCTGCCCACTTGGTCATCTGAGTCTGTAGTCATCTTTATAACATTATAAGAGATTATCTCATTCCATATGGTCACTATAGACCGTTTGGAGAAGAAAGCAGGATTCCTATACATATAGCACAAACCGGACGACTTGATGATCAAACCGTGCGGTTTGAAGTAAGCAGATACCAAGCCTTTCAGGCGGTCTGGTTAATAAACCAGGCGGTCTGGTAATTAAACCAGGCGGTCTCAAAATTAGCAGGTTCCAAGGTTGTCATGCGGCTCGATCTTTCAAACCGGACGGCTTGAAATAAAACTGGGTATCATTAAGGTATCAAGCTGAATATCAGGGGAGTAAGCATAATCATGATCGACCGATCTTATCCTCCGGATTATGAATTTTATCATCCTTACGGGTTTCCATTCAATCCGATCGGATAATCACAGGATCTTTTAAATCAGGCGGTTATAATTTTCACTACAAGTATTATGCCTGCTCATCATACGAATTTAATGCACAGTTCGTGCGGCTTGTTGTTCAAGACGGTTATAATTTTCACTACAAGTATTATGCCTGCTCATCATACGAATTTAATGCACAGTTCGTGCGGCTTGTTGTTCAAGACGGTTATAATTTTCACTACAAGTATTATGCCTGCTCATCATACGAATTTAATGCACAGTTCGTGCGGCTTGTTGTTCAAGACGGTTATAATTTTCACTACAAGTATTATGCCTGCTCATCATACGAATTTAATGCACAGTTCGTGCGGCTTGTTGTTCAAGACGGTTATAATTTTCACTACAAGTATTATGCCTGCTCATCATACGAATTTAATGCACAGTTCGTGCGGCTTGTTGTTCAAGACGGTTATAATTTTCACTACAAGTATTATGCCTGCTCATCATACGAATTTAATGCACAGTTCGTGCGGCTTGTTGTTCAAGACGGTTATAATTTTCACTACAATTTGCGGATTAAGTACTAACCGAACGATCTATCGATTGGTCTTCTTGAGATCGGATATTCTCTTTACAGTCGCACGACTCGGTTATTTCAAAATACTGGATCGGTTATCTGATTGCATTCGCGAAGACTTGCCCTCTATCCCGGAAAGCAAGTATGCCGGGTCTAGTAGCAACCACGCGGATTGATTGCGCCCGGTTTCCGGAATGTACACATTCGAAATAAGTCGGCTCTTCTTCAGAACGAATCAAATAAATTCGACGCGGATTAACAGGAGCGGGCTGTGCCAGTATTTTTCAGATACTTTAACGGAGTCTCGGGGAGATCGCTATCCAAACCGGATAGATTAAACACTAAGGCGCACGGCTTGGTAAGATTCAATACGGAGAAATCACAAGCAAATACAAATAAGTCGCAGAAGGTAGACGGACAGATAAGTAAAAACTTTTCATTTCAATAAAACGCTGTTTACATTGTATTTTAAGCCGCCCGGCTAACAACATCAAGCCGGCGGCTATTCAAAATAAAAAACAAAATACATCTATTGATCGTTGGACTTGAGTTTCTTAGATGCAGGAGCACTTGAATGTTCGCTGCCGTCGACCGAAACATTGGGAGAATAGCCTTCGCTGCCCGACGAGGATGAGCTGCTCAACTCGCCCGACTTGCGACCAGCATCTTCTTCAGAATCGCTGGGTTCGGACTCTGAGCTACCTTCACCACTCTTGGCCGCTTCGGGTTCTTCGGCCTCGACGTCCTCATCTTCACTCTCTTCCGAGCTGGATCCATCGACCTTGTTCTTCCCCTTGGCCTTCCGCCTGATCTTTTCCAGCTTCTTCTGCAAGGTCGGATAAGCATCCGAAAAGGTGAAATGCTCAAAACCGGGCGCGAACCCTTTGAGCTCCCGCAAGCGGTTAAAAGCATTTTCAATTCCCTCGGCGACATGAGGGAAGAGTTCTTGCTGATAAACCGGGTCGGTCTCATCATATTTAGCCTGCAAAAGAAGAGAGTCAGGTAAGACCGGGCGGTTTGAGAACATCGGTATTAAAGCTGGCCAGGTGATAACTTACCAACTCGGCTTCCTTTAACCGCTCATTCTCCTTTCTTAATTCGGCGATTTCCTTCTCTTGAAGGCTGTTATCTCTGATCAACCTTTTCAGGGTCATCCCCATAAAGGCGTTTGTGGTAAAACTCTCGGCAGCTACCCGCGCGGCCTCCCTGGCGAGCTCCTCCACAGGAACTTTCCTTAGCCTCCTGAAGTTCCGCCGGCCGAACATGCCAATGCTGGCGGCCTCAGCATGCCGACCCGACTTCTCGCTCGCCCAGTGGGGAAGCGCGGTAGAGATCTGGACGCTATCGCCGTTCGGGTGCCAGGTCAAAACCGGGCAGCCCTTCAGGTCCTTCACCTTGCTGAAAGATCGGAGGGCGGCGAAGTCGCCCAAGGAGCCCGAATCCTCCCCATCAGATGGCAGCGGCTTGTTCCTGGCTTGCCTCTTTCTTTTCTCCGTCTGGGTCAGGACCAGACCGGACGGACTGACCGGCTTGTTAACAGGAACCACGGCTTGGGCTATAAAACAAGAAGAGTCAGCACAAGAAATCAAGCGGTTAGCATTCAAGTCGGAGGCAAAGAGAAGCTTACTATCTTCAAGCCGAACGTTCTCCAGTTCGGCAAGCAGAGGGATGTAGTAGCTTATGTTAAGCCGTTCATCCTTGAGGAGCTTACAGATCCCTTTCTCCACCTCGCTGATTGGCACTGGCTGAAAAGCCTCCTCAGGCCGCACCTGCGGGTTCGGGTTCAACAGGCCCAGCCGGCCTTCGAAGATCAGGTACCTCTCCGACCAGGCAGTTACCTTGTTCGCCAGGTTGACCATCTTCAACCCGCGGCAACCGAAGTAGAGGTGGCCTTTGAAGACGTCCGATTCAGAGTCCGGGATGGCCCGAACTGAGAATATCTTCCTGAAGAGATCCATGGAGAAGCGGACTCTCTCAGACCGAAGGTAAGAGATAAAGCTGCATATCCCGGCCATCGAGTTGGGAGAAATCTGGCCCGGAACAACTCCATAGTGGTCGAAGACCATGGCGAGCTCCATTGGGATCGGGAATTTGAATCCGCAATCGAAGTGATCGATTGGGATCGCGATGAGGTTTGGACCGGACGAGTTCATCCGCTCATCACGGAGCGGAAGTCGCGCAAGCAGCGGGCTGTCGACCATATGCTTTTCAACGAACTCGTCCAATTCGGCTTTCGTTAATCGACACTCCTCAAGATCAGCAGAGTGGAAGGCAACGGCGGCTTCAGAGCGGGTAGCTGGGGTCTTCGCAGGTCGCTTCCACTGGCGCTTTGCTCCCATCTCGAAAATCTGGTAAGAAGAACTTCGGAAGGACGCTACTTATAAGAACGGATGATCTGCACTTAGCAAAGGTCAAATCGCGGCTAGATGATCAACCCGCGCGAATATATCATCACAAAAGTCAGCGATAGATTGCATAAATTGAAGAAAGCGAATTACAAAGCCACGAAGGCAAGCCGAGCGGCTTATGAAAAATAACTCAGGCATCAATCAACAGCATGAAGGCTAAAAAAGTAAAATTAAATATTGAAGCCGCACGGCCTGAGTAAACAGGTCGAATATCACAAAGTCAGATTCAGGCGAATTATCCAAAGGATCAAATTAAAACCATATTACAAAGTTGTATCCCAACACCTCTTATTACTGGCGGGTATCGTTCGGTTCGTCCTCTCTGTGAAGCCGCGCGACATGATCGCCAATCTGAAGGACAGTCCCCTGCATTTGGTTCATATTATGATTAAGGCGGTTGATCATGCTATGAATCCGCGCGGCGTCTCTCTCCACTCGCGACGCAGGAATCGTGCGAGTAGGTAAGTTCGTTGCGGACTCATGAACACTAGCAACTGGGCGGATTGTCCCGGCTGCAGGAAGAGACGAGCTCGTCCCTGCATCCGGGCGGATTGACCCTCGCCGGCCTTCATCAACCGTGTTTAAAGGGCGCCGACTTCCGCCGGCTTCCTTGGCCAGATGCAGGTATTTGTCCCTATAGTAGGCACAGTCATCTTCGAGCTTGCGGACTTCCTTCTTCCCGCGATCAATCCGGGCGGTCAGCGCTGCCACCTGGTCCTGCTGCTCCTTCTCTTTCTCCCGGCGCTCTCTCCGCTCGGCTTCCAGCTCTACCCGAATCGCGGCTTTCTCGTCCTGCGCGACTTTCTCCCTCTCCTCCACTGCCCTCAGCTGCTTGGCAAGCGTCTCCAGATTCTTCTGAAGCCGGGACATCTCGGTCTCCATCCGAGTATCCGGGAGAGGGGAGCGCAGTAGAGGTGGTTCAAAGGGAGGAAGGTAGGACACCAGTTCGCCCGACTCCGGGATGGAATCACGATCATCTACAAAAAGAGAAACAATCAAAAATTGCTCAACATGAAACCGCTTTCATTAAATTTTCCTCGCTTACAAGCCGCGGCGGTTTGAATTGAACTCGGGCGGGCAGGTCGCCTTGTTAGCTCGGTATCGAATTTCCTGCGTTGTTCTCTCCACGATTTTTCACTTTGCCTCCGCTTAGCAGCAGAGAATTGAGTAGCGGAGGGAAAGAAGCTAGGCGATGGATTCAATAACGCAGCGCGCGACTTGTTTCGAGGTTGCGGCATGAAAAAACGAACGGAATGGAAATCCGCTGCCTTTTTACCTTGAAGCAAGAGGTTGGGCTGCGGCGGGGGCGGCCTGGCGAGTTGATCTCTTACCCGCTCCGCCTTCACCTGCATAAATCGCAGACCGGCAATCACGGGATCGACAGAGGCCGGTATGGATTCTGCAGCCGCGACCTTAGGGAGGATGGTCTCCTTAAGGCTGGTCGCATCCTCGGACAGAGCGGATCTTTTTTCCCCTGGCAGGTTGGCAGCCTGCAGTTCGGCGGAAGCTCCCAGCTGGTCATCCTGCTTCTGAAAAGAGTCAAAGTCTTTGAGAAGGTCGCTCACAGAAATACTATGCGCATCAATCAGAGCCTGGTCGTTCGGCTGAGGGGAGGGAGTGGCCAGGCCTTCAGAGACCTCATTCTCACGCGATTTGCCCTGCAGCCTGACCGCTCTCGATTTACCAGAGGCCGCCTTATTCTTGGACTTAAGCCTCTTCATTTTTTGGAGGAGCCTATCCACAGCGGACTCCTCCATCTTCCTTTTCTTCGACTTCGGGACAGTTGGCTTGTCCGGGCTGTCCTCAACATTGATTATGGGAGACTCCAGACCGTCCGGCTTGGGAGAGTCAACTGCTTCTCCCGCTTCATCCCTTATCTTCAAATGAAAGACCCCTGACGGGGTAACTTCCATCTTGAAGGACTCACCCCCGTCGCCTTTCGAGGAAGCAGCTTCCAGGTCTGTCCTACCCGGTGGAGAAGGCGGGTTGTTTCCCTGGACAGAGAAGATTGGGGGCGGGTTCGAGCTGCCCGCTCCATCCTTAGTCGGCGGAACAACCGCTGGCTCAGGGAGCAGTTCGGTCGGTCTATCCTCCTGTTTAGATGATAAAGCAATTGTTAAACCTACAGGCAGGTCGGTCGGTTTATTCGTAAAAGCAATTGTTACCGCCTTATCAGGCCGCTTCGTCTTCTTCTTCTTCTTCTCTTTCGAGCGGTCTCTATCACGGTTCTTTCCGGACTTCTCAAGAAGCTCGAGTTCAGCCATCAGGTTCACCATCTTTCTCGAGTTGAGCAAACCGAAAGTTCTAACCGCAACAGGCGAATAGTGACTCGTGGTAACAATAGAGTTATGCCAGAGTCGAAGCTTCTGGAGCATTTATAGCCAACAGGATGAAGTCGGCGCGATCTCCGGCTAGCACTGATATTTTCGAAATCTTCACGGAAATTTAAAAATATGCGGGGATTATGTTTACCCGGGAAACCGCTTCCAGGAGAGTTACTCCCAGACCGCGCGGTTTGCGGGTCTAAGTCGCCCGGTTCAGGTCAAACGAGGTCTATCGGCTCCGGCTAGCACAGGCCGGGCGGTCTGCGGCAACTCAGGCCGCCTCCAAGTACTAAAGGTAATCAGAGCCTAAGTCCAACAGAACAAGCCGCGGTCTCAAGTCGGAAGTCGCGCGGCCTATGCAATAGAGGCAGCCAAGGTCCAAAGTCAAAGAACAAGCCGCGGTTTCATAGCAGAGACCGAGCGGGTAGCCTCATCGCCTTGGCCTCCTCATCTCTAGCTACTGGTCAGACAAGACGGAAGGGCAAGCCGCCAAGTCGCGCGGCTTATTTACTTCTCCTTTTTTGTGTATCCCGTCACCGCCTGCCCGTTTCTCCTGTACCCGGGCAGGCGGTTATTTTATCCCTGCCCGCTCGGGCAGGCCCCCAAGCCTATAAATAGGGGGCGGCACTGTTCACAAGACACGCACACTTGAATCTTGGAGCTCGCTTGTTTGAGCTGCGGGCTCAAGTTTCCCGTCTTGCGGACAGTCTGACCGGCCGGCTTCTTTTTTCCTGCACTTGCAGCCCGCTGTAACCTCTTTTGGTAATCAAAGGAAAGCCCGTCGCAAGAGTGGCATTCGCCGCGGCGGGCGAAGTCTGGTTTTGACCGCTGCCAGCGGTCTCCCTTTTTTCTACTTAAAAAGTAACCGACAACCCGCAGCCTCCGGTTTCCTTCGGAGGAGCGATCTCAGCCTCAACACCGCCCCTGCTGGGCGGTCTGACGGAGGAGGCCGCCCCTGCTGGGCGGTCTGACGGAGTAGGCCGCCCCTGCCGGGCGGTCTGACGGAGGAGGCCGCCCCTGCCGGGCGGTCTGACGGAGGAGGCCGCCCCTGCCGGGCGGTCTGACGGAGGAGGCCGCCCCTGCTGGGCGGTCTGACGGAGGAGGCCGCCCCTGCTGGGCGGTCTGACGGAGGAGGCCTCCCCTGCTGGGCGGCCTGACGGAGGAGGCCGCCCCTGCTGGGCGGCCTGACGGAGGCCACACGCCTTGGGTGATCTGAAGGAGGAGGTCGTCCCTTCTTACCATTCTGGGCGCGTCATGTATAAAAACGCCGTGAAAAAGGCCTCCTCGGAGAGGATCGCCGTTTTCTGGGTAAACAAATGGGTTAAAATTGTTCTCCATTGGATTTAGGGCTCCTATCTCATTCTGAAAAGGTGTCCTTTGGAGCTAAATTTCGCATTACCGCTGCAACCGGCTATATATGGACATCTAAATGAACTGGAATGGGTAAAACTTGTGCTCCAATGAATGTAGTGCTCGGAGCTCATTCCGAAAAGGAGTTGTGGGGTAAAGTCAGACAAACAGATCAAAACTTATTGCTGTTTATAATTTGAGTGTCATTTGGAGCTAAATCTCTCACTTTCGCTACAAACCGCATCTAAAATTCTTTCATTTTGAAATTTATGTGTCATTTGGAGCAAAATCTCGCATTACCAGTAGAACTCACTGTATATCGACCTCTAAATGAGCTTGAATGGGTTAAAATTGTTCTCCATTGGATTTAGGGCTCATATCTCATTATGAAAAGGTATTGTGGGTGAAACTCTGACAACCGGATCAAAAGTTACGGATGTTTGAAGTTTAGGTCTCCTTTCGAGCTAAATACCTTATTACCAACCCGGCTGTATATTGACCACTAAACAAACTAGAATGGGTAAAAATTGTTCTCCATTGGATGTAGGGCTCCGAGCTCATTCCAAAAAGGTCTTGTACGCAAAAATCGGACAACCAGATCAAAAGTTATGGCTGTTACAGTTTATGTGTCAAGAGGAGCAAAATCCATCATTACCATTGCAACCGACTGTATATTGACTTCTAAAATGAGCTGGAATGGTTTAAAATTGTGCTCCATTGGATGTATGCCTCCGAGCATATTCCGTAAAGGTGTTGTGGGCAACAATCAAACATACAAATCAAAAGTTATGGCTGTTAGAAGTTTAGGTGTAATTTGGAGCTAAATTTCGCTTTACCGCTGCAACTGGCTATATTTCGACAACTAAATGAACTGAAATGGGTAAAACTTGTGCTCCAATGAATGTAGTGCTCCGAGCTCATTCCGAAAAGGTGTTGTGGGGTAAAATAAGACAAACGGATCAAAAGTTATTGCTGTTCAAAGTTTAAGTGTCATTTGTAGCTAAATCTCTCACTTTCGCTACAAACCGCAGCTAAAATTCTTTCATTTTGAAATTTATGTGTCATTTGGAGCAAAATCTCACATTACCCTAAACCCTAAAGCTTGATAAGGTTAAAATTATTCTCCAGTGGATTTAGGGCTCCTATCTCATTCTGAAAAGGTGTCCTTTGGAGCTAAATTTTGCATCACCGCTGCAACCGGCTATATACCGACAACTAAAAGAACTGGATTGGGTAAAACTTGTGCTCCAATGAATTTAGTGCTCTGAGCTCATTCCGAAAAGGTGTTGTGGGGTAAAGTCAGACAACCAGATCAAAAGTTATTGCTATTTAAAGTTTGAGTGTCATTTGTAGCTAAATCTCTCACTTTCGCTACAAACCGCATCTAAAATTCTTTCATTTTGAAATTTATGTGTCATTTGGAGCAAAATCTCGCATTACCAGTAGAACCCACTGTATATCGACCTCTAAATGAGCTTGAATGGGTTAAAATTGTTCTCTATTGGATTTAGGGCTCCTATCTCATTATGAAAAGGTATTGTGGGTGAAAATTTGACAACCGGATCAAAAGTTACGGATGTTTGAAGTTTAGATCTCCTTTCGAGCTAAATACCCTATTACCAATCCGGCTGTATATTGACCACTAAACAAACTAGAATGGGTAAAAAATGTTCTCCATTGGAGGTAGGGCTCCGAGCTCATTCCAATAAGGCGTTGTACGCAAAAATCGGAAACCAGATCAAAAGTTATGGCTGTTACAGTTTAAGTGTCAAGAGGAGCAAAATTCCTCATTACCATTGGAACCGACTGTATATTGACTTCTAAAATGAGCTGGAATGGTTTAAAATTGTGCCCCATTGGATGTATGCCTCCGAGCATATTCCGTAAAGGTGTTGTGGGCAACAATCAAACATACAAATCAAAAGTTATGGCTGTTAGAAGTTTAGGTGTCCTTTGGAGCTAAATTACGCATTACCGCTGCAACTGGCTATATATCGACAACTAAATGAACTGGAATGGGTAAAACTTGTGCTCCAATGAATGTAGTGCTCCGAGCTCATTCCGAAAAGGTGTTGTGGGGTAAAATAAGACAAACGGATCAAAAGTTATTGCTGTTCAAAGTTTAAGTGTCATTTGTAGCTAAATCTCTCACTTTCGCTACAAACCGCAGCTAAAATTCTTTCATTTTGAAATTTATGTGTCATTTGGAGCAAAATCTCACATTACCCTAAACCCTAAAGCTTGATAAGGTTAAAATTATTCTCCATTGGATTTAGGGCTCCTATCTCATTCTGAAAAGGTGTCCTTTGGAGCTAAATTTTGCATCACCGCTGTAACCGGCAATATACCGACAACTAAAAGAACTGGATTGGGTAAAACTTGTGCTCCAATGAATTTAGTGCTCTGAGCTCATTCTAAAAAGGTGTTGTGGGGTAAAGTCAGACAACCAGATCAAAAGTTATTGCTATTTAAAGTTTGAGTGTCATTTGTAGCTAAATCTCTCACTTTCGCTACAAACCGCATCTAAAATTCTTTCATTTTGAAATTTATGTGTCATTTGGAGCAAAATCTTGCATTACCAGTAGAACCCACTGTATATCGACCTCTAAATGAGCTTGAATGGGTTAAAATTGTTCTCCATTGGATTTAGGGCTCCTATCTCATTATGAAAAGGTATTGTGGGTGAAAATCTGACTACCGGATCAAAAGTTACGGATGTTTGAAGTTTAGGTCTCCTTTCGAGATAAATACCTTATTACCAACCCGGCTGTATATTGACCACTAAACAAACTAGAATGGGTAAAAATTGTTCTCCATTGGATGTAGGGCTCCGAGATCATTTCAAAAAGGTGTTGTACGCAAAAATCGGACAACCAAATCAAAAGTTATGGCTGTTACAGTTTATGTGTCAAGAGGAGAAAAATCCCTCATTACCATTGCAACCGACTGTATATTGACTTCTAAAATGAGCTGGAATGGTTTAAAATTGTGCTTCATTGGATGTATGCCTCCGAGCATATTCCGTAAAGGTGTTGTGTGCAATAATCAAACATATAAATCAAAAGTTATGGCTGTTAGAAGTTTAGGTGTAATTTGGAGCTTAATTTCGCATTACCACTGCAACTGGCTATATATCGACATCTTATTGGACTGGAATGGGTAAAACTTGTGCTCCAATGAATGTAGTGCTCCGAGCTCATTTCCGAAAAGGTGTTGTGGGGTAAAATCAGACAACCGGATCAAAAGTTATTGTTGTTCAAAGTTTAAGTGTCATTTGGAGCTAAATCTCTCACTTTTGCTACAAACCGCATCTAAAATTCTTTAATTTTGAAATTTATGTGTCATTTGGACCTAAAGCTCACATTACCAGTAGAACCCCCCTGTATATCGACCTCTAAACGAGCTTGAATAGGTTAAAATTAGTCTCCATTGGATTTAGGGCTCCTATCTCATTCTGAAAAGGTGTCCTTTGGGGCTAAATTTCGCATTACCGCTGCAACCGGCTATATATGGACATCTAAATGAACTGGAATGGGTAAAACTTGTGCTCCAATGAATCTAGTGCTCGGAGCTCATTCCGAAAAGGTGTTGTGGGGTAAAGTCAGACAACCAGATCAAAACTTATTGCTGTTTATAATTTGAGTGTCATTTGGAGCTAAATCTCTCACTTTCGCTACAAACCGCATCTAAAATTCTTTCATTTTGAAATTTATGTGTCATTTGGAGCAAAATCTCGCATTACCAGTAGAACTCACTGTATATCGACCTCTAAATGAGCTTGAATGGGTTAAAATTGTTCTCCATTGGATTTAGGGCTCATATCTCATTATGAAAAGGTATTGTGGGTGAAACTCTGACAACCGGATCAAAAGTTACGGATGTTTGAAGTTTAGGTCTCCTTTCGAGCTAAATACCTTATTACCAACCCGGCTGTATATTGACCACTAAACAAACTAGAATGGGTAAAAATTGTTCTCCATTGGATGTAGGGCTCCGAGCTCATTCCAAAAAGGTCTTGTACGCAAAAATCGGACAACCAGATCAAAAGTTATGGCTGTTACAGTTTATGTGTAAGAGGAGCAAAATCCATCATTACCATTGCAACCGACTGTATATTGACTTCTAAAATGAGCTGGAATGGTTTAAAATTGTGCTCCATTGGATGTATGCCTCCGAGCATATTCCGTAAAGGTGTTGTGGGCAACAATCAAACAAACAAATCAAAATTTATGGCTGTTAGAAGTTTAGGTGTAATTTGGAGCTAAATTTCGCTTTACCGCTGCAACTGGCTATATTTCGACAACTAAATGAACTGAAATGGGTAAAACTTGTGCTCCAATGAATGTAGTGCTCCGAGCTCATTCCGAAAAGGTGTTGTGGGGTAAAATCAGACAACCGGATCAAAAGTTATTGCTGTTCAAAGTTTAATTGTCATTTGGAGCTAAATCTCTCACTATCGCTACAAACCACATCTAAAATTCTTTCATTTTGAAATTTACGTGTCATTTGGAGCAAAATCTCGCATTACCAGTAGAACCCACTGTATATAGACCTCTAAATGAGCTTGAATTGGTTTAAAAATTTTCTCCATTGGATTTAGGGCTCCTATCTCATAATGAAAAGGTATTGTGGTTGAAAATCTGACAACCGGATCAAAAGTTTCCGATGTTTCAAGTTTAGGTCTCCTTTCGAGCTAAATACCTTATTACCAACCCGGCTGTATATTGACCACTAAACAAACTAGAATGGGTAAAAATTACTCTTCATTGGATATAGGGCTCCAAGCTCATTCCAAAAAGGTGTCGTACGCAAAAATCGGACAACCAGATCAAAAGTTATGGCTGTTACAGTTTATGTGTCAAGAGGAGCAAAATCCCTCATTACCATTGCAACCGACTGTATCTTGAATTCTAAAATGAGATGGAATGGTTTAAAATTGTGCTCCATTGGATGTATGCCTCCGAGCATATTCCGTAAAGGTGTTGTGGGCAACAATCAAACATACAAATCAAAAGTTATGGCTGTTAGAAGTTTTGGTGTAATTTGGAGCTTAATTTCGCATTACCGCTGCAACTAGTTATATATCGACAACTAAATGAACTGAAATGGGTAAAACTTGTGCTCCAATGAATGTAGTGCTCCGAGCTCATTCCGAAAAGGTGTGGTGGGGTAAAATCAGACAACCACATCAAAAGTTATTGCTATTCAAAGTTTAAGTGTCTTTTGGAGCTAAATCTCTCACTTTCGCTACAAACCACATCTAAAATTCTTTCATTTTGAAATTTATGTGTCATTTGGACCTAAATCATACATTACTAGTAGAACCCACTGTATATCGACCTCTAAACGAGCTTGAATGGGTTAAAATTGTTCTCCATTGGATTTAGGGCTCCATCTCATTTTGAAAAGGTGTCATTTGGAGCTAAATTTCGCATTACCGCTGCAACCAGCTATATATCGACAACTAAATGAACTGGAATGGGTAAATCTTGTGCTCCAATGAACGTAGTGCTCCGAGTTTATTCCGAAAAGGTGTTGTGGGGGTAAAATCAGACAATCAGATCAAAAGTTATTGTTGTTTAAAGGTTGAGTTTCATTTGGAACTAAATCTTTCACTTTCGCTACAAACCGCATCTAAATTTCTTTCATTTTGAAATTTATGTGTCATTTGGAGCAAAATCTCGCATTGCCAGTAGAACTCACTGTATATCGACCTCTAAATGATCTTGAATGAGTTAAAATTGTTCTCCATTGGATTTAGGGCTCATATCTCATTATGAAAAGGTATTGTGGGTGAAAATCTGACAACCGGATCAAAAGTTACGGATGTTTGAAGTTTAGGTCTCCTTTCGAGCTAAATACCTTATTACCAACCCGGTTGTATATTGACCACTAAACAAACTAGAATGGGTAAAAATTGTTCTCCATTGGATGTAGGGCTCCGAGCTCATTCCAAAAAGGTCTTGTACGCAAAAATCGGACAACCAGATCAAAAGTTATGGCTGTTACAGTTTATGTGTCAAGAGGAGCAAAATCCCTCATTACCATTGCAACTGACTGTATATTGACTTCTAAAATGAGCTGGAATGGTTTAAAATTGTGCTCCATTGGATGTATGCCTCCGTGCATATTCCGTAAAGGTGTTGTGGGCAACAATCAAACATACAAATCAAAAGTTATGGCTGTTAGAAGTTTAGGTGTAATTTGGAGCTAAATTTCGCTTTACCGCTGCAACTGGCTATATATCAACAACTAAATGAACTGAAATGGGTAAAACTTGTGCTCCAATGAATGTAGTGCTCCGAGCTCATTCCGAAAAGGTGTTGTGGGGAAAATCAGACAACCGGATCAAAAGTTATTGCTGTTCAAAGTTTAAGTGTCATTTGGAGCTAAATCTCTCACTTTCGCTACAAACCGCATCTAAAATTCTTTCATTTTGAAATTTATGTGTCATTTGGACCTAAATCTTACATTACTAGTAGAATCCACTGTATATCGACCTCTAAACGAGCTTGAATGGGTTAAAATTGTTCTCTATTGGATTTAGGGCTCCTATCTCATTCTGAAAAGGTGTCCTTTGGAGCTAAATTTCGCATTACCACTGCAACCGGCTATATATCGACAATAAATGAACTGGAATGAGTAAAACTTGTGCTCCAATGAATGTAGTGCTCCGAGCTCTTTCCGAAAAGGTGTTGTGGGGTAAAGTCAGACAACCAGATCAAAAGTTATTGCTGTTTAAAGTTTGAGTGTCATTTGGAACTAAATCTCTCACTATCGCTACAAACCGCATCTAAAATTCTTTCATTTTGAAATTTACGTGTCATTTGGAGCAAAATCTCGCATTACCAGTAGAACCCACTGTATATCGACCTCTAAATGAGCTTGAATTGGTTAAAATTTATTTCCATTGGATTTAGGGCTACTATCTCATTTGAAAAGGTATTGTGGGTGAAAATCTGACAACCGGATCAAAAGTTACGGATGTTTAAAGTTTAGGTCTCCTTTCGAGCTAAATACCTTATTACCAACCCGGCTGTATATTGACCACTAAACAAACTAGAATGGGTAAAAATTATTCTCCATTGGATGTAGGACTCCGAGCTCATTCCAAAAAGGTGTTGTACGCAAAAATCGGACAACCAGATCAAAAGTTATGGCGGTTACAGTTTATATGTCAAGAGGAGCAAAATCCCTCATTACCATTGCAACTGACTGTATATTGACTTCTAAAATAAGCTGAAATGGTTTAAAATTGTGCTCTATTGGATGTATGCCTCCGAGCATATTCCATAAAGGTGTTGTGGGCAACAATCAAACATACAAATCAAAAGTTATGGCTGTTAGAAGTTTAGGTGTAATTTGGAGCTAAATTTCGCATTACCGCTGCAACTAGCTATATATCGACAACTAAATGAACTGGAATGGGTAAAACTTATGCTCCAAAGAATGTAGTGCTCCGAGCTCATTCCGAAAAGGTGTTGAGGGGAAAAATCAGACAACCGGATCAAAAGTTATTGCTGTTCAAAGTTTAAGTGTCATTTGGAGCTAAATCTCTCACTTTCGCTATAAACCGCATCTGAAATTCATTCATTTTGAAATTTATGTGTCATTTGGACCTAAATCTTACATTACTAGTAGAACCCACTGTATATCGACCTCTAAACGAGCTTGACTGGGTTAAAATTGTTCCCCATTGGATTTATGGCTCCTATCTCATTCTGAAAAGGTGTCCTTTGGAGCTAAATTTTGCATTACCACTGCAACCAGCTATATGTCGACAACTAAATGGACTGGAATGGTTAAAACTTGTGCGCCAATGAACGTAGTGCTCCGAGCTTATTCCGAAAAGGTGTTGTGGGGGTAAAATCAGACAACCAGATCAAAAGTTATTACTGTTTAAAGTTTGAGTGTCATTTGGAGCTAAATCTCTCACTTTCGCTACAAACCGCATCTAAAATTCTTTCATTTTGAAGTTTATGTGTCATTTGGAGCAAAATCTCGCATTACCAGTAGAACCCTCTGCATTTGGACCTCTAAACGAGCTTGAATGGGTTAAAATTGTTCTCCATTTGATTTAGGGCTCCTATCTCATTCTGAAAAGGTGTCCTTTGGAGCTAAATTTCGCATTACCGCTGCAACCAGCTATATATCGACAACTAAATGGACTGGAATGGTTAAAACTTGTGCTCCAATGAATGTAGTGCTCCGAGCTCATTCCGAAAAGGTGTTGTGGGGTAAAGTCAGACAACCAGATCAAAACTTATTATTGTTTGAAGTTTGAGTGTCATTTTAAGCTAAATCTCTCACTTTCGCTACAAACCGCATCTAGAATTCTTTCATTTTGAAATTTATGTGTCATTTGGAGCAAAATCTTGCATTACCAGTAGAACCCATTGTATATCGACCTCTAAACGACGAGCTTGAATGGGTTAAAATTATTCTCCACTGGATTTAGGGCTCCTATCTCATTCTGAAAAGGTATTGTGGGTGAAAATCTGACAACCGGATCAAAAGTTACGGATGTTTGAAGTTTAGGTCTCCTTTTGAGCTAAATACCTTATTACCAACCCGGCTGTATGTTGACCACTAAAGAAACTAGAATGGGTAAAAAAATTGTTCTCCATTGGATGTAGGGCTCCGAGCTCATTCCAAAAAGGTATTGTACGCAAAAATCGGACAACCAGATCAAAAGTTATGGCTGTTACAGTTTATGTGTCTAGATGAGCAAAATCCCTCATTACCATTGCAACCGACTGTATATTGACTTCTAAAATGAGCTGGAATGGTTTAAAATTATGCTCCCTTAGATGTATGCCTCCGATCATATTCCGCAAAGGTGTTGTGGGCAACAATCAAACATACAAATCAAAAGTTATGGCTGTTAGAAGTTTAGGTGTAATTTGGAGCTAAATTTCACAATACTGCTGCAACTGGCTATATATCGACAACTAAATGAACTGGAATGGGTAAAACTTGTGCTCCAATGAATGTAGTGCTCCGAGCTCATTCCGAAAAGGTGTTGTGGTGTAAAATCAGACAACTGGATCAAAAGTTATTGCTGTTCAAAGTTTAAGTGTCATTTGGAGCTAAATCTCTGACTTTCGCTACAAACCGCTTCTAAAATTCTTAAATTTTGAAATTTATGTGTCATTTGGACCTAAATCTTACATTACTAGTACAACCCACTGTATATCCACCTATAAACGAGCTTGAATGGGTTAAAATTGTTCTCCATTGGATTTAGGGCTCCTATCTCATTCTGAAAAGGTGTCCCTTGGAGCTAAATTTCACATTACCGCTGCAACCGACTATATATCGACAACTAAATGAACTGGAATGGGTAAATTTTGTGCTCCAATGAACGTAGTGCTCCGAGCTTATTCCGATAAGGTGTTTTGGGGTAAAATCAGACAACCAGATCAAAAGTTATTGCTGTTTAAAGTTTGAGTGTCATTTGGAGCTAAATCTCTCACTTTCGCTACAAACCGCATCTAAAATTCTTTCATTTTGAATTTTATGTGTCATTTGGAGTAAAATCTCACATTACCAGTAGAACCCACTGTATATCGACATCTAAACGAGCTTGAATAGGTTAACATTATTCTCCATTGGATTTAGGGCTCCTATCTCATTCTGAAAAGGTGTCCTTTGGAGCTAAATTTCGCATTACCACTGCAACCGGCTATATATCGACAACTAAATGAACTGGAATGGGTAAAACTTGTGCTCCTATGAATGTAGTGCTCCGAGCTCATTCTGAAAAGGTGTTGTGGGGTAAAGTCAGACAAGCAGATCAAAAGTTATTGCTGTTTAAAGTTTGAGTGTCATTTGGAGCTAAATCTCTCACTTTCGCTACAAACTGCATCTAAAATTCTTTCATTTTGAAATTAATGTGACATTTGGAGCAAAATCTCGCATTACCAGTAGAACTCACTGTATATCGACCTCTAAATGAGCTTGAATGGGTTAAAATTGTTCTCCATTGTATTTAGGGCTCCTATCTCATTCTGAAAAGGTGTTCTTTGGAGATAAATTTCACATTACAGCTGCAACCGGCTATATATCGACAACTAAATGAACTGGAATGGGTAAAACTTGTGCTCCAATGAATGTAGTGCTCCGAGCTCATTCTGAAAAGGTGTTGTGGGTGAAGTCAGACAACCAGATCAAAACATATTGCTGTTTAAAGTTTGAGTGTCATTTGGAGCTAAATCTCTCACTTTCGCTACAAACCGCATTTAAATTTCTTTCATTTTGAAATTTATGTGTCATTTGGAGCAAAATCTCGCATACCAGAAGAACCCACTGTATATCGACCTTTAATTGAGCTTGAATGGGTTAAAATTGTTCTCCATTGGATTTAGGGCTCCTATCTCATTCTGAAAAGGTGGACTTTGGAGCTAAATTTCGCATTACCGCTGCAACCGACTATATATCGACAACTAAATGGACTGGAATGGGTAAAACTTGTGCTCCAATGAATGTAGTGCTCCGAGCTCATTCCGAAAAGGTGTTGTGGGGTAAAGTCAGACAACCAGATCAAAACTTATTGCTGTTTAAAGTTTGTGTGTCCTTTGGAGCTAAATCTCTCACTTTCGCTACAAACCGCATCTAAAATTCTTTTATTTTGAAATTAATGTGTTATTTGGAGCAAAATCTCGCATTACCAGAAGAACCCACTGTATATCGACCTCTAAATGAACTTGAATGGGTAAAATTGTTCTCCATTGGATTTAGGGCTCCTATCTCATTCTGAAAAGGTGTCCTTTGGAGCTAAATTTCACATTACCACTGCAACCGGCTATATATCGACAACTAAATGAACTGGAATGGGTAAAACTTATGCTCCAATGAATGTAGTGCTCCGAGCTCATTCCGAAAAGGTGTTGTGGGGTAAAGTCAGACAACCATATCAAAACTTATTGCTGTTTACAGTTTGAGTATCTTTAAAATCTCTCACTTTCGCTACAAACCGCATCTAAAATTCTTTCATTTTGAAATTTATGTGTCATTTGGAGCAAAATCTCGCATTACCAGTAGAACCCACTGTATATCGACCTCTAAATGAGCTTGAATGGGTTAAAAATTTTCTCCATTGGATTTAGGGCTCCTATCAAATTATGAAAATGTATTGTGGGTGAAAATCTGACAACCGGATCAAAAGTTACGGATGTTTGAAGTTTAGGTCTCCTTTCGAGCTAAATACCTTATTACCAACCCTGTTTGCCCGGAAAACCGCTTCTTGGGTTTTACCATTATCAGACCGCGCGGACTCCTGGGCCAAGCCGCTAGGTCCCGGTCTCGGCGGTTCTCAGATCAAGAAGGGCCATTCCGGGCGGCCTGATGTCATTTCCGGATCGCCCCCAAAAGGATAAGATCGTCAAAGAGCCAAGGCAAGAAGATCATCCGCGGTCTCAGCTAGAAGACCGCGCGGGTTGTCCCATAGAAACTCGAAGTTCCAGCCCCGAAGAACAGGCCGGGGCTCCAGATCGAAGGCTATCCAAGTTACCTCGTGAAGATCGGCTAAGTCATGACCAGAAGGCAGACCGCGGCCTCAATCTCCAAACCGCGCGGTCTGCATTATTGACTTGGTCCCGGTGTCCTCAGCCGCAAGCAGGACAGGTCGGGAAGGCAGGCCGTCAGGTCGCGCGGCCTCTCTCTCTCTTTTTCTTCTTTATGCATCCCGTCACCGCCTGCCCGTTTCTCCTGTACCCGGGCAGGAGGTTATTCTATCCCTGCCCATTCGGGCGGGCCCCCAAGCCTATATATAGGGGGCGACACTGTTCACAAGACACGCACACTCGAATCCAAGAGCTCGCTTGTCTGAGCTCCGGTCTCGAGTTTCTGGTCTCGCGAACTGTTGACCGGTCGACTTCTGCTTTCTCGCATTTGTAACCGCTACTTTTCAATCAAAGGAAAGCCCGTCGCAGGAGTGGCATTTGCCACGACGGGCGAAGTCTGGCCTCGACCGCTGCTAGCGGTCTGAATTCTCTAGCTAAATAGTAACCGATAGTCCGCAGCCTTCAATTTTCTTCGAAAGCGCACTTTTGAATCGAACAGAAACACGCGGCCTTCAGATCGCGGACTATCAGCGAAATCTTTGGTTCAGAATGTCAGACCGCCAGTTCCCTCCAAGAGACCGGTCCGATCATAGCGATGACTCCCTGTGGGAGGATCTGGAGCGGACTAAGAGAGAAGCCGACCAGGCTCAGAAAGCAACTGATCAGCGTCTGGACGCGATCAGTCAGGCTCTAGCTCTACTGACCCAGCGGTTAGCCCCCCAACAGGCCGCGGTTAACCCGGCCATGACCCCTGTTCTACCTCCTCCACCTCCATACCCATTTGCGCAGGTCGCTCACTCCCAACCGCCACCAGAAGGTTCTGCGGATCGGCAGAATTTCTACCAAGAGGCCGCGCGGCATATGCCGGCTCGAGTCCTTGACTTCCAGGGGGCGGCTTCTCAGGCCGCTCGCTTTTCCTATCCGCCTGAGGTCGCCGCCTGCCAGTCCTACCCGGCCGGAGCACCTGCCCGCTCCTATCAGGCGGCCTGTCCGCAAGTGACCGCGGCAGAGGTCCCCTATAACCCTGCTTTCCCTCTATACGAGGATGCCGAGGAGAGTTCCCCCTTCACCGACGAAATTCGAGGAGAGCCGGCCCCAAACAACTTTCGAGAACCACGCATGTCAGCATATAGTGGGGAGTCCGATCCAGCAATACACCTCCAGGCATTTGAATCGGCTGTTGCTCTGAGGACCATCACTGATGCAACAAAGTACAAGCTCCTGGTGACGTCCTTTGATGGGCAGGCCAGAGAATGGTTTTATGGATTGCATCCTCGATCTATCAGATGCTTTGCGGAATTGCGTAGAGAATTTCTGCTTCGATTCTCTACCTCTAAGAAAAGGAAGAATGGTCCGGCAGCCCTATTCGAGATACGACAGCAAGAAAACGAAACATGGGCCCGTTTCGTCGATCGTTTCCAAAGGGAAATAATGGAGGTGCAAAACGTCGACCCAGAGTTATATAGGGTCGCTCTGATGCATGGCCTTAGAGAGGGGCCGTTGAAATTTGAGGCTCAAATCAGGGAGCCAAAAACATACCAGGAGATGATTAGTCTGGCTAACAAATTCATCAGGGGGGAAAAGACTAATCCTGGTTATGTTGCCAAATTGCTCAGCGACAATGATCAGTTCAATCCCGCATCAACTCATCAGCAACGTTATAATCATCCATCTCGGCCTGATTTCGAACCCCGGGCTCAGAGGGGGAGAAATCTTAAGCCTAAACAACCATTTCTCGGCCATCAACGGTTTCAAGATCAGAAACCGCCGTTGGCCATCGCACCCACTCAACCCATGGGAGTTCCGCAATTAATGCCCGTGTATCTGCCACAATACATCGCACAACCATCTCCACCTATCCCGTCCATCCGATATGATGAATCACAGGATTCATTCACCCCTCTCAACGTAACCATGAATGAGGTCGTGCAGATTCTTCAGAAGAGGCCTGACTTTAAAAGGCCCCCTCCTTTAAAATCAGAAGTTCGCAATCGGAACCCGAACCTTTATTGTGAGTATCATAAAGAAGAAGACTGAGGATTGCCGGGCCCTCCGATGGTTGATAGAAAAACTCCTGAAAGAGGGAAAGCTTCGGGGGTTGATTCGGCAAGAAACTTCGGTTGAACCGCGAGTTGAGAAGAAGAAGGAGGCAGTCGAAGTGACATGGGAGTGTGCAGATGTGGAAGAAGCAGGTTGCTATGGGGATATACATCCCACAACCGAATGTATAGAGGTGAATGACGTTGGCCCTCTTGGCAACGTCTATTGCATTCATGGTGGGGCAGGAGTAGAATCTTCTCGAAAGTCTAGCATCGGGAGAGTTATGAAGCAAGAAGTGGCAGTCGCCTCCACTTCTACTCCAGAAAGGGCGGTCGTTACCTTTGGCCAGGAAGATCTGTCCCCAAATGCAAATCCTTTTGATGATGCAGTGGTGATAAAAGCGGTTATTGAAAACTACACCGTGCATAAAATCCTGGTTGATACCGGCAGCTCAGTTAATCTCATCTTCCGCGAAACGTTCGAAGCCCTTAAGACTGGGAAGTCTTTGCTCTCCACAGAAGGGCCCCTCTATGGCTTCTCGGGAGAGAAGAAAGAAGTAGAGGGGTGCGTAAAGCTTTTGGTATCGCTGGGGGGTATAACGAAGCTGATAAACTTCGTGGTGGTGGAAGCCCCAAGCAGCTACTGTGCAATTTTCGGAAGGCCAATTCTGAACGCTTACAGAGCTGTAGTATCTACTTTTCATTTGGCCTTGAAATTCGCCGCTGAGGGACGTCAATATCGGATCCGAAGCGACCCAAGGGTTGCACGTGAATGTTATGTGAAGACAGTTAATATGATCACCGAGGCACCACTTTGCGAGGCTCAGAATGACATCCACAAGGTGTCCAAATTCCTTGAGGAAATCAAAGAAAGCACAGAGCGGAAAGGAGTTTTCCTGGAACCTGCCCAGGAGACCCAAGAGATCCCCATTGCTGAGGGGGAAGAGAAAAGGCTTATCATCAACGCCGAGCTGTCGGAGGAGGAAAAAGCTCAACTAACCTCCTGTCTGTTGGAGAACTTGGACATCTTCGCCTGGTCAGCAGAGGACATGCCTGGGGTAGATCCAGATGTAGCGTGCCATCACCTCAACGTCTCTCCTGAATTCAAGCCGATCCAGCAAAAGAAGAGGGAGGTGGCAACAAAGCTGGCATTGCCCATCAGAGAGGAGGTTTCCAAGCTCCTGAAAGCGGGTTTTGTTTCTGAAATTCAATATCCAACGTGGATGTCAAACATTGTAATGGTTCCAAAATCTGGTGGGAAGTGGCGCATGTGCGTAGACTTCACGAAGCTCAATAAAGCGTGCCCCAAAGATTGTTATCCCTTGCCTCGGATAGATGTTTTAGTTGATTCCGCGGTAGGATATAATTTCATGAGCTTCCTAGATGCGTTTTTTGGTTATCACCAGATTAAGATGCACAAACCTGATATCCCGCATACATCCTTCATTACCAATGATGGATGTTATTGTTATCTTGTCATGCCCTTCGGGCTCAAAAATGCGGGGGCGACATATCAGAGGATGATGGACACAGTGTTCAAAAAACAGAAAGGGAGAAATCTTGAAGTATATGTAGATGATCTTCTTCTAAAAAGTAAAACTTTTTCAATCCATCTGAAAGACCTCGTAGAGACGTTCGCTACTCTGCGGAGGTTTAAATTAAAACTGAATCCTTTGAAATGTGTGTTTGGGGCCAACAAAGGAAAATTTCTGGGACATCTTCTCACTCCCGATGGCCTCGCACCAAATCCCGATAAAATAAAAGCCATCCTGGATATGAACCCTCCCCGTAACCCGAAAGAGGTGCAACAACTTGGGGGGAGGCTTGCAGGATTGAGCCGGTTCATTTCCAAGTCGGGGGACAAAAGCGCTCCATTTTTCAAAACACTTAGGGGGGGATCTAAGTTCGAATGGAGTAAGGAGTGCGACAATGCTTTTGAACAGTTGAAAAAACAGTTAACCTCAACCCCTCTTCTTCAAAGCCCTCGCGAAGGGGAAACACTATTCTTATACTTGGGAGTGGGCCCAGATGCGATAAGCTCTGTCCTGGTGCGGGAAGAGAAAAAGAAGCAGTTTCCGATATATTATGTCAGCCACATCCTCAAAGATACGGAAACTAGATATTCAATCTTGGAGAAATTAGCCTTCGCTTTGGTCATGTCATCACGGAGGCTCCGCCCCTATTTTCAGGCTCATCCCATTCAGGTGGTCTCGGATCATCCACTAAAAAGTATCTTAGAAAAGCCGGATCATTCAGGAAGGTTGGCTAAATGGGCAATTGAGCTAAGCGAGTTCGAAATATCATACGTTCCCAGAACGGCAATAAAGGCACAAGTATTGGCAGATTTCTTAGTGGACACGACGGAGTCTAATCCAGAACAGAGAGTACAATCTCCCTTGGCTTGGGTCATTTATGTGGATGGGGCTTCTGGCAGAAACTCCGTGGGAGCCGGGGTGGTTCTGATCAGTCCAAATGGCGTCAGGCTGGAGCAGGCTATGAAATTCTTCTTTTCAGTTACAAATAACCAGGCCGAATACGAAGCATTCTTGGCTGGCTTGAGACTCGCGAAGGAGCTTGGGATAGAACATGTTCATGTGAAAACTGATTCTCTTGTGATGGCCTCGCAGGTTCTGGGGAATTATGAAACAAGAGAACCGATGTTGAGAAAATATCTATTCCTAGCGAAGAAAGAAATTGGGAGATTCAAATCCTTCATCATCGAACACATTCCGAGAACACAGAATGAAGAGGCAGACGAATTATCAAAGTTTGGTCTTCCATCCGGAGGGGTGACCTCAGAACTTTTTCATCCGGCAACAGATGGGACAGAAGAAGAGGAGCTCATGCAGATCGATCAAAATCCTTCCTGGAAAGATCCTTATGAACTATTTCTGTCAAAAGGGGAGTTTCATTCGTCAATCAAGGACAGAAATAGATTCAGAAGAAAGGCAGCCTACTACTACTTGATGGCAGGAGTCTTGTATAGGAAAACTCTGATTTCTACCTCAGCACGGTGCGTTTCAGAAGAGGAGGTCCCGGCTATACTTTAGGAAATTCATTCGGGAGAGTGCGGTAGTCATTCAGGAGCAAAGACTTTGGAGAAAAGGACCTTGCGGCAGGGATATTTTTGGCCGACCATGAGGAAAGACGCTGAAGCATTTGCCAGGCGATGTGTCCAGTGCCAAAAGTTCGCTCCTCTTCAGCATTTGCCTGCTCAGTCACTCAGGTCGATAACCGCGCCGTGGCCTTTTGCAGTATGGGGAATGGATCTTATGGGACCTTTTCCAATGGCCAGCGGTCAACGCCGCTTCATCCTTGTAATGATCGACTATTTCAGTAAGTGGATTGAGGCAAAAGCACTAGCAAAAACAACAACTCAGATCGTCAGAAACTTCATCTGGGGGGAAATAATTTGCCGGCATGGAATTCCGTTAGCAATTGTTACCGATAACGGTCCACAGTTCAATAATTCTGAGATGAAAAGCTTCTGCGATCAGGCAGGAATTGATCTGCGATTTTCCTCAGTACATCATCCCAGGACCAATGGCCAGGTGGAAGCAGCGAACAGGCAAATCCGGCAACTCTTGATGAAAAGGGTCTTAAATCAAAAAGGGAATTGGGCGGACCAGCTTCCTTCCATCCTTTGGACTCTTCGTACTACGCCATCTTCAGCTACAGGGGAGACGCCGTTCAAACTATCTCATGGCTCAGAGGCCGTTGTTCCCGTAGAATTTGAAGTGGTCACTCCAAGGGTTATATATGCAAAAGAGGGAGGAGAATCATGGATGGATGAAAATGATGAGGCTATGAGGTACAGTCTGGATCTGATCGAGGAGCTTCAAGACGAGGCAACTATCAGACAGGAGGAAGTTAAAAGGAGGATGGCAAAATATTTTGACAAGAATGTCAGGGTAAAACAGTTCGCAAGCGGTGATTTGGTATTAAAGAAGGTAGATGCTGCGGCCAGGTCTGGTAATGTTGGAAAGCTGGATCCTAATTGGGCAGGACCTTTTATCATCAAAGAAGTATTAAAGAATGGGGCCTACCGTCTCCACACCAGTGAAGGGGAAGACATCCCGCGTACTTGGAGCGGTGACGATCTTAAACGATTCTATCCTTGAATTATCTCTTTTACTCTCTACATTTCTTTTGATATTAAATAAAAAGCCCTATACTGACACCTCTTCTTGTTTGATGGTTCCATGCATTGTGAATTTCAATATACATATCTCACTCCCCAAACCTCTGAGATATCGCCAAATTCTGCTTGAACCCCCTCGGATTGTAGTCGTAGCGTAAAACCCACCAAGACCATGTGATGCGGGGAGTTTTCGCACACATGTAGTGGTAGCTTGCCAATTCCGCTGCGGTGGTCTTCAGAATCTTGGATCCCGGCCGATATCTGACACACCCCTGCATCAAGGGAGGTCTAGGTGATTGTCAGCTCTATCATGCCCCGAAGGGATATAGTTACAGCTTTGATGATCTTTCTGAGGAAAGCAATGTTCGCCGCCGAGGCCCACCTGCCCAACTGATCATCATAGTCTGTGACCATCGAATACTCTTAGGTACTCTCGAAACGATGCCTAGTCGGGCCCACAACTGAGTTGATCTCTCTGAGGAAAGCAATGTTCGCCGCCGAGGCCCACCTGCCCAATTGATCAACTCGGCTTGTAACCCTAGGCAAGAGAGCGGATGAGTCGTTTACAGCTCTTATGACCACTTGAGGAAAGCAATGTTCGCCGCCGAGGCCCACCTGCCCACTTGGTCATTTGAGTCTGTACATACCTCTTTTATTCTCTCTACAGGGAGGCATTTGCCTCTTATGGTTTCTTGTATAAGAACAATTCGAGGAAGATTTGGTTAAGACAGGTGCAGGTGTTCGTCTACCCTAATAAGGGGGTATAATATTAAGACCATGCGGTTTGTACATACCTCTTTTATTCTCTCTACAGGGAGGCATTTGCCTCTTATGGTTTCTTGTATAAAAACAATTCGAGGAAGATTTGGTTAAGACAGGTACAGGTGTTCGCCTACCCTAATAAAGGGTTATGATAAATGAGACCGAGCGGTCTGAACATCCAAACCGAGCGGTCTGATTGGATATAAGTTGGGATATTCTCTGACAGGTATATGATTACCCGGGTTGTTATTTAACCGGGCGATCTTATCGAATTCTTTAGATATCTCCGAAGCCGGTTATCTGTTACCCAGGTTGTTATATAACCGGGCGGTCATATCAATGTTTTATAAGATGGAAACCTCCGAAGATGATCATCTATTACCCAGGTGACAGTCAAACCGGGCGAGTCCATTCATCTTCTATAAAAATAGATATTTCTGGAAAAGATATATAGTTGCTCAGATTTCATTCTGACCGGTCGAATTTATCTATCTGTCCATCCGTTAATGAGTTGGGTATTTCTACATTCGGATCATATGGTTGTCCGGATTGCATTCTAACCGGGCGGACATGCCCGTCTTTTTTTTTAGGTAAAATGTTTTCTGAATCTATTCTTATGATCGCCCGGGTTGCACTCTAACCGGGCGGATCAGACCATTCCTAATCAAGATTTCGGAACAGATTATCCGATTGCCCGGGTTGTATTCAAATCGGGCGGGATTATTCATCCTTTATAAAGGATACTTCTGGAGCTAATTGTGTGATCGCTCGGGTTACACTTTGACCGATCGGATATATCTATCTCTCTACTCCATCAAGTTAATACTTCTAGATCTGGCTATATGATCCGGGTTGAATTTTAAACCAGCCGGGCACTATCTATTCCTGAGTGAATAAGTCGAAATTGGATATTTTTCGGATCTGAATATATGGTCGCTCGGATTGTGTTCTAACCGGTCAGGTCAAGCTATTTCTTAGCGAGAATTATCTCTATACACAATGGATTGCTCGCCGGGACTGAATTCGAACCGCGTGAAAGTTGTTCATTATTCATAGCAGCAAGTATAAAGTATCTTCAAATGAAAAGAAGCCGCCCGGTCTATATTATAGTCGCATAAGTCTATGCGTTATGGACCATACTATCAGAAATGAGGCGTGTTGAGATCTAAACAAGCAATCGCACGGTTCGGACAAAGGACCGTCGAAGATAATCCATCATCACCTATGCTCGGACCAGGATGTTCGCGCGGTTGGATCATAACGAGCAAAGAAAAGAGACAAGGTATCACAAGTAAGTAATAAAAGAAGGACAATCAGACAGGTAAAATCTCTTTCATTTTTTCAAAATGTGTTTACAAAATATTGACCGCCCGGCCAACAAAAAGAAACCGGCGGTTACAAAAATTAAAACAAAAGACAAAGGCACTAGTCTGCCGATTCTTTCTTCTTCTTCTTAACAGGAGAATTTGAGTCCGCGCCATCGATGTCCACCTCCGGCGAATAACCTTCGCTTAATGAGGAGGAGCCGGACGAACTGTTGTCACTAGACCGCCCGGTCTTGCTTGCAGAGCCGGTGGATCCAGAGGACAAGCTGTCCTCATCGTCATAGTCATCAGCATCTCCATCCGCGTCGGCCTCTTCAGCGGCTTCATCACTTCCATCGCCTCCTTGATGGAGCACGATCTCCCTGCCCGCGTCGGCTTCAGCATCCTCGCCCACCTTGGATTTTCCTTTTTTCCGCCGGCTGATTTCGTCAAGCTGGACCTCCAAGGCGGGGAAAAGGTCGGAGAAGGTGGTTCCGCCGAATCCTTCGGACAAACCGCCCCGGTCTCCCATGAGACCCAAGGCCTTGTTGATCCCTTGGGCCACATGAGGTAGCACCTCGTCCTGGAAGGCCGGGTTGGTCATCTCGTATTGTCTCTGCAAAAGAAAGGCAAAATGAATTAGGTCGCCCGGGCTGATCGAAGGGGACCGCATTGTCTTTTTGAAAAACTCACCGCCACGACTTCCTGAAGCCGCGCGTTCTCCTCTCGAAGCCGCGTATTCTCCGCGGCCTGTTCTTCGTACTTCTTCTCCAGGTGTTTCTGAACAGAAACTAGCCGCTTATACGCCAGGGCCATGAAGTGGTTGGCCGAAAACCCCCAGGCGCCGGCTTGAGCCGCTAGCCGGGGGAGCTCTTCTTCAGGGGTTCTCATCAGCTTCCTTAAGGTCTTTCGACCATACAAGGCGGCCCCAGCGGCTAGGGCATGGCGTTCAATTTTGTCGCTCCCCCATGGAGGAAGAGCGGTGGATACTCGGATCCGGCTTCCGTCCCTATGCCAAAGGACGGTCGGATTGCCCTGCAGATCGGGCGGGTTCCCACAAGAGCGGAGGAGCTCGTAATCATCAGGAGAAGCCGGGCCTTCTTCCTCAGATGATAGCGATCTATTTCGCTTCAGCCTCTTCTCCCTTTGAGTCAAAACCGGGACGACTGGCGTGACCGGCTTGTTCGCAGGAACGGCGTGGGCAGCTGAAAAGGGAAAACAAAAGTGTAAGTAACGAAGTCCGCGCAGTTACATACAGGCGGTCTGAAAGAACTTACTATGCTCAGGGAGGATATCCTCCAGCTCCGAGAACAGCGGGATGTAGTGGTTGATATCCAACCGCTCGTTCTCAAGGAACGCGAAGGTGTCCGCCTCAATCTTTCCGACCTGAGGGATCTGGAAAACTTCTTCCCCTCGAACTTGCGGGTTGGTCTGCAACAGTCCGAAGTTGCCTTCGAGCATTACAAACCGCTCCGACCAGTCGGAGACTTTGTTCGCCAAGTTGACGATCTTCAACCCATGACAGCCGAAGTAGAGGTGCCGCCTGTAAGTTGAAGACCCCGAGTCGGAGGCAGCCCGCACCGAGAAGAACTTTCTGAATAGGTCGAGGGAGAACCTGATTCGCTCGAACCGCAAGTAGGAGATGAAGCTATATATTGAAGCAATGGAGTTCGGCGGAAGCTGACCGGGCACAACCCCATAATGGTCAAAGATGGCGATGACTTCAAGCGGCAGTGGAAACTTGAAGCCATATTCGAAGTGGTCAACTGGGACGGTGATCTGGTGCGGATTGAAAGAGTTAATCCGCTCGTCACGCAAAGGAAGTCGCGCGAGCAGATTACTCCCTACCATGTGACTGGCAATGAAATTGTCCAGTTCGTTCTGAGTGAGGCGGCATTCCGGATGGTCCGCCGAATGGAATGCCAAGGCCGCGTCAGCTCGGACGGCTTTTACTTTAACAGGTCGCTGCGACTTGTTCTTGGATCGCGCCATCTGTAAATCGTGAGAATGACTTCGGAAAATTCCCTACTTATAGATTTCTATGATCTGTGAATAGTAAAATCATATCGCGGCTATACATTCTAACCGCACGGTCAATGGCCTATATGGTTAAATTCACCAGAGAAATAAAAGAAGCAAAGGCATCCAGAAAAAAAAAAAAAAAAAAAACAAGCATACATCACAGTTCGCCCGGCCGGAAGTCAGTTCGAATAAAACATAAGATCTAAACAGTCACCAAATATAGCGGTTAAAAAGAAGACCGCACGAGTTATTCAAAATAAGAGAGAAAAAAATTGTTCAAATCAATGGGCCACATTCATAATGCAAGTTCTCAAAAGGTGGTCACGGCTGACGGCGCTCTGGGGAGACATCCTCTCGGTGAAGTCGCGCGACCTGGTCACTCGTTGTATTCAGGAGAGAGTAAATCTGGCTTGTATGATAATGAAGGTGGTTGATTGTGCTATGAAGCCGCCCGGCATCCCTTTCGACCCGCGTAGCGGCAATCATACGGGGGGTTGCGGCGGCCTCGTCAATCATTGGATCAACCGCCCGGACTGGGGGAGGATTCGAGCCCGCCCCAATAGTCGGGCGGCTAACAGCTACCACCCCATCATTCATATTTCGCCGACCAGCGGCGACTTCTCTGGTTAAACGCAGGAATTTATCCTGGTAATATTTCGAGTCGCTCTCAAATTTAGCAGAGGCTCTCTTCTCCTTCTCCAGTTGAGCGGTCAGAGCAGCTCGCGTAGCCACCACCGCTGCCCGCGCGGCCTCAAGCTGCGTCTCCAGGACTTTCTCCTTTTCTGAGCCGGATTTCCTGCTGATCTCCGACTGCGCCTTCAGCGCCTCTTCAGCCTTCTTCCTCGCAATCTGCTCAGCCTCCAGAGCGGTCCGAGTGGCGGCCTCCCGGTCTTGTACCTCCTTCAAGCAGGCTCTCAGGTTGATCAGATCTCCCTCGAGATGGTCAAACAGCTGCGGCCCTTCCGGCAAGGTCGTCGCACAGGTTGAAATCAGGGGAGCTAGCGAAGGCAGGCTGGCCTCAAGGTCGCCCGGTTTCATGATCTGGTCCGCGCTATCTGAAAGAAGCCGTTCGGTTATGAGAAATAAGAGCATGCAACGCTATATATAAGTAAATATGGACATAAATACGAGAGCAGTGCCTGGGCGGGCAGGCCATTTAGACCGTCCCGAGTTCATCCTCTGACATTGCTCACGCCAGAGTCTCTCCGTACTTGGCCTAATGAAAGGGAGCCGGGCCGCTAAAGAAAAGAGGCTCGGCGGCGGGTTCACTAATTTATTATGGCAAGGCCGTGGAATGGAAAAGCGGACAGCTTTGTAGTCCGTAGAATCCTTACCTGCCGCAAGAGGATCAGGCCGCGACGGCTTGATCAAGGCCCGTTCCGCCCTCTCCTTCTTCACCGTCATTATCTCCTCCCCGGTCATCACTAGGGGAACCTCCTCCCGCGCTCTCAGAACTTCTTCAAGCTCCCTCGTTCTCTCTTCGACCTCCAAGGCAGTCCGGGCGGCAGCTTCTCTTTCTTCGGTCTCCGTCCGAGCGGTCTCTTCAGGCCGGACTGTATCATCAGTGGCAGGAGCGTTTCGTTCGGAAACGATCGGGCTGTCAAGAAGCTGGTCTCGCTTCACCAGCTCATCCATATCCCGGAAAATCCCATTAAAAGATAAGCTGCTCGCCGGGTCCGGAGGCAGTTCGCCCGGTTTCGTATCAGGGGTAGTTGTTGATTCATTTGACTTGTTGGATGGAGGAGTCGCGAGGCCTAGCTCCTCCTTTAATCGCGAGTTGGTCTGGAGGAGGGAGTCGGTCGGTTTCTTGAGAGCCGCCCTTTCCTTAGCGGCTAGCCTCTTGACCTTCTTTGTTATCCGCTCGGTCACGGACCCGGTCTGCTTCCTCTTCCTTTCTCTCTTACCCGGAGCTGGGTGAACTTCTTTTAGGGGGCTGGGATAATCGTCCACGGACAGAGGAGTATTCAGTTCGCCCGTCCTGGGGGAGCTAACCGCCTCTTCCTCTAGATCCCTGACAAGCAGGTGAGGGTTCCCGGATGGGGTGATTTCCACTCCAAACGAGGCGGTTTCGCCGACCTTCTTCGAAGGGCTGTCTGAAACAACCTTTTCAGAAGTGGCGGCCACCTCTTTGCTCGGCAAGCTAGCGGTCTGTTGGTTGAGGTCGCTAGGAGGGATCGACGAGACATCAGGGAGGAGCCCCGAACTGATTACCACGGGCTCTGCAGAAGTTTTGGGGGTTGATAAGTCTACGACTGGCTTGGGGCTAGCCGCTGCGGCCTTCTCAGCCCGCTTCCTCTTCTTCCGATCTTTCCGGTCTTGCTTTTCTTTCTCCTTATTCGGCTTCTCCAACGGTTCGCGCCTCTTGTCTTCTGCCCTCTTCTGGTCTCCGCTGGGATCCACGCGGTCTAGCACAGTATCCAGGAAGTCCATTGCTGAAGAATTGCCGGTCTTAAAAATTCTGACCGCAACTGGCGAGTAATACCCCGTGATTTCAAGAAAAAACTCCGTAGAATGAATTCTCTGGCTCTCTTATAGAATTCAAGGCAGGTCGGATGCGGTCTCCCGGTCAAAGCTAATATTTTCAAAATTCTTTTGAGATTTGAAAATATGCGGGGATTATGTTTGCCCGGAAAACCGCTTCTTGGGTTTTACCATTATCAGACCGCGCGGACTCCTGGGCCAAGCCGCTAGGTCCCGGTCTCGGCGGTTCTCAGATCAAGAAGGGCCAGTCCGGGCGGCCTGATGTCATTTCCGGATCGCCCCCAAAAGGATAAGATCGTCAAAGAGCCAAGGCAAGAAGATCATCCGCGGTCTCAGCTAGAAGACCGCGCGGGTTGTCCCATAGAAACTCGAAGTTCCAGCCCCGAAGAACAGGCCGGGGCTCCAGATCGAAGGCTATCCAAGTTACCTCGTGAAGATCGGCTAAGTCATGACCAGAAGGCAGACCGCGGCCTCAATCTCCAAACCGCGCGGTCTGCATTATTGACTTGGTCCCGGTGTCCTCAGCCGCAAGCAGGACAGGTCGGGAAGGCAGGCCGTCAGGTCGCGCGGCCTCTCTCTCTCTTTTTCTTCTTTATGCATCCCGTCACCGCCTGCCCGTTTCTCCTGTACCCGGGCAGGAGGTTATTCTATCCCTGCCCATTCGGGCAGGCCCCCAAGCCTATAAATAGGGGGCGGCACTGTTCACAAGACACGCACACTCGAATCCAAGAGCTCGCTTGTCTGAGCTCCGGTCTCGAGTTTCTGGTCTCGCGAACTGTTGACCGGTCGACTTCTGCTTTCTCGCATTTGTAACCGCTACTTTTCAATCAAAGGAAAGCCCGTCGCAGGAGTGGCATTTGCCGCGACGGGCGAAGTCTGGCCTCGACCGCTGCTAGCGGTCTGAATTCTCTAGCTAAATAGTAACCGATAGTCCGCAGCCTTCAATTTTCTTCGAAAGCGCACTTTTGAATCGAACAAACCCGGCTGTATATTGACCACTAAACAAACTAGAATGGGTAAAAATTATTCTCCATTGGATGTAGGGCTCCGAGCTCATTCCAAAAAGGTGTTGTACGCAAAAATTGGACAACCAGATCAAAAGTTATGGTTGTTACAGTTTATGTGTGAAGAGGAGCAAAATCTTTCATTACCATTGCAACTGACTGTATATTGACTTCTAAAATGAGTTGGAATGGTTTAAAATTGTGCTCTATTGGATGTATGCCTCCGAGAATATTCCGTAAAGGTGTTGTGGGCAACAATCAAACATTCAAATCAAAAGTTATGGCTGTTAGAAGTTTAGGTGTAATTTGGAGCTAAATTTCGCATTACCGCTGCAACTGGCTATATATCGACAACTAAATGAACTGGAATGGGTCAAACTTGTGCTCCAATGAATGTAGTGCTCCGAGCTCATTCCGAAAAGGTGTTGTGGGGAAAAATCAGACAACCGATCAAAAATTATTGTTGTTCAAAGTTTAAGTGTCATTTGGAGCTAAATCTTTCACTTTCTCTACAAACCGCATCTGAAATTCTTTCATTTTGAAATTTATGTGTCATTTGGACCTAAATCTTACATTACTAGTAGAACCCACTGTATATCGACCTCTAAACGAGGTTGAATGGGTTAAAATTGTTCTCCATTGGATTTAGGGCTCCTATCTCATTCTGAAAAGGTGTCCTTTGGAGCTAAATTTTACATTACCGCTGCAACCGGCTATATATCGACAACTAAATGAACTGGAATGGGTAAATCTTGTGTTCCAATGAACGTAGTGCTCCGATCTTATTCCGAAATGGTGTTGTGGGGTAAAATCAGACAACCAGATCAAAAGTTATTGCTGTTTAAAGTTTGAGTGTCATTTGGAGCTAAATCTCACTTTCGCTACAAACCGCATCTAAAATTCATTCATTTTGAAATTTATGTGTCATTTGGAGCAAAATCTCGCATTACCAGTAGAACCCACTGTATATCGACCTCTGAACGAGCTTGAATGGATTAAAATTGTTCTCCATTGGATTTAGGGCTCCTATCTCATTCTGAAAAGGTGTCATTTGGAGCTAAATTTCGCATTACCGCTGCAACCGGCTATATATCGACAACTAAATGGACTGGAATGGGTAAAACTTATGCTCCAATGAATGTAGTGCTCCGAGCTCATTCCGAAAAGGTTTTGTGGGGTAATGTCAGACACCAGATCAAACGTTATTGCTGTTTAAAGTTTGAGTGTCATTTGGAGCTAAATCTCTCACTTTCGCTACAAACTGCATCTAAATTTCTTTCATTTTGAAATTTATGTGTCATTTGGAGCAAAATCTCGCATTACCAGTAGAACTCACTGTATATCGACCTCTAAATGAGCTTGAATGGGTTTAAAATTGTTCTCCATTGGATTTAGGGCTCCTATCTCATTCTGAAAAGGTGTCCTTTGGAGCTAAATTTCGCATTACTGCTGCAACCGGCTATATATCGACAACTAAATGGACTGGAATGGGTAAAACTTATGCTCCAATGAATGTAGTGCTCCGAGCTCATTCCGAAAAGGTGTTGTGGGGTAATGTCAGACAACCAGATCAAAAGTTATTGCTGTTTAAAGTTTGAGTGTCATTTGGAGCTAAATCTCTCACTTTCGCTACAAACCGCATCTAAATTTCTTTCATTTTGAAATTTATGTGTAATTTGGAGCAAAATCTCGCATTACCAGTAGAACTCACTGTATATCGACCTCTAAATGAGCTTGAATGGGTTAAAATTGTTCTCCATTGGATTTAGGGCTCCTATCTCATTCTGAAAAGGTGTCCTTCGGAGCTAAATTTCGCATTACCGCTGCAACCGGCTATATATCGACAACTAAATGGACTGGAATGGGTAAAACTTATGCTCCAATGAATGTAGTGCTCCGAGCTCATTCTGAAAAGATGTTGTGGGGTAAAGTCAGACAACCAGATCAAAAACTATTGTTGTTTAAAGTTTGAGTGTCATTTGGAGCTAAATCTCTCACTTTCGCTACAAACCGCATCTAAAATTCTTTCATTTTGAAATTTATGTGTCATTTGGAGCAAAATCTCGCATTACTAGTAAAACCCACTTTATATCGACCACTAGATGAGCTTGAATGGATTAAAATTGTTCTCCATTGGATTTAGGGCTCCTATCTCATTCTGAAAAGGTGTCCTTCGGAGCTAAATTTCGCATTACCGCTGCAACCGGCTATATATCGACAACTAAATGGACTGCAATGGGTAAAACTTGTGCTCCAATGAATGTAGTGCTCCGAGCTCATTCCGAAAAGGTGTTGTGGGGTAAAGTCAGACAACCAGATCAAAACTTATTGCTGTTTAAAGTTTGTGTGTCCTTTGGAGTTAAATCTCTCACTTTCGCTACAAACCGCATCTAAAATTCTTTTATTTTGAAATTAATGTGTTATTTGGAGCAAAATCTCGCATTACCAGAAGAACCCACTGTATATCGACCTCTAAATGAACTTGAATGGGTAAAATTATTCTCCATTGGATTTAGGGCTCCTATCTCATTCTGAAAAGGTGTCCTTTGGAGCTAAATTTCACATTACCACTGCAACCGGCTATATATCGACAACTAAATGAACTAGAATGGGTAAAACTTGTGCTCCAATGAATGTAGTGCTCTGAGCTCATTCCGAAAAGGTGTTGTGGGGTAAAGTCAGACAACCATATCAAAACTTATTGTTGTTTAAAGTTTGAGTATCATTAAAATCTCTCACTTTCGCTACAAACCGCATCTAAAATTCTTTTATTTTGAAATTTATGTGTCATTTGGAGCAAAATCTCGCATTACCAGTAGAACCCACTGTATATCGACCTCTAAATGAGCTTGAATGAGTTAAAAATTTTCTCCAATGGATTTAGGGCTCCTATCTCATTATGAAAAGGTATTGTGGGTGAAAATCTGACAACCGGATCAAAAGTTACGGATGTTTGAAGTTTAGGTCTCCTTTCGAGCTAAATACCTTATTAACAACCCGGCTGTATATTGACCACTAAACAAACTAGAATGGGTAAAAATTATTCTCCATTGGATGTAGGGCTCCGAGCTCATTCCAAAAAGGTGTTGTACGCAAAAATCGGACAACCAGATCAAAAGTTATGGCTGTTACAGTTTATGTGTGAAGAGGAGCAAAATTTTTCATTACCATTGCAACTGACTGTATATTGACTTCTAAAATGAGTTGGAATGGTTTAAAATTGTGCTCTATTGGATGTATGTCTCCGAGAATATTCCGTAAAGGTGTTGTGGGCAACAATCAAACATTCAAATCAAAAGTTATGGCTGTTAGAAGTTTAGGTGTAATTTGGAGCTAAATTTCGCATTACCGCTGCAACTGGCTATATATCGACAACTAAATGAACTGGAATGGGTAAAACTTGTGCTCCAATGAATGTAGTGCTCCGAGCTCATTCCGAAAAGGTGTTGTGGGGAAAAATCAGACAACCGGTCAAAAGTTATTGTTGTTCAAAGTTTAAGTGTCATTTGGAGCTAAATCTTTCACTTTCTCTACAAACCGCATCTGAAATTCTTTCATTTTGAAATTTATGTATCATTTGGACCTAAATCTTGCATTACTAGTAGAACCCACTGTATATCGACCTCTAAACGAGCTTGAATGGGTTAAAATTGTTCTCCATTGGATTTAGGGCTCCTATCTCATTCTGAAAAGGTGTCCTTTGGAGCTAAATTTTACATTACCGCTGCAACCGGCTATATATCGACAACTAAATAAACTGGAATGGGTAAATCTTGTGCTCCAATGAACGTAGTGCTCCGATCTTATTCCGAAATGGTGTTGTGGGGTAAAATCAGACAACCAGATCAAAAGTTATTGCTGTTTAAAGTTTGATTGTCATTTGGAGCTAAATCTCACTTTCGCTACAAACCGCATCTAAAATTCATTCATTTTGAAATTTATGTGTCATTTGGAGCAAAATCTCGCATTACCAGTAGAACCCACTGTATATCGAACTCTGAACGAGCTTGAATGGATTAAAATTGTTCTCCATTGGATTTAAGGCTCCTATCTCATTCTGAAAAGGTGTCCTTTGGAGCTAAATTTCGCATTACCGCTGCAACCGGCTATATATCGACAACTAAATGGACTGGAATGGGTTAAACTTATGCTCCAATGAATGTAGTGCTCCGAGCTCATTCCGAAAACGTGTTGTGGGGTAATGTCAGACAACCAGATCAAAAGTTATTGCTGTTTAAATTTTGAGTGTCATTTGGAGCTAAATCTCTCACTTTCGCTACAAACCACAACTAAAATTCTTTCATTTTAAAATTTATGTGTCATTTGGAGCAAAATCTCGCATTACCAGTAGAACCCACTGTATATCGACCTCTAAATGATCTTGAATGGGTTAAAATTGCTCTCCATTGGATTTAGGGCTCATATCTCATTATGAAAAGGTATTGTGGGTGAAAATCTGACAACCGGATCATAAGTTACGGATGTTTGATGTTTAGGTCTCCTTTCGAGCTAAATACCTTATTACCAACCCGGCTGTATATTGACCACTAAACAAACTAGAATGAGTAAAAATGGTTCTCCATTGGATGTAGGGCTCCGAGCTCATTCCAAAAAGGCCTTGTACGCAAAAATCGGACAACCAGATCAAAAGTTATGGCTGTTACAGTTTATGTGTCAAGAAGAGAAAAATCCCTCATTACCATTGCAACCGACTGTATATTGACTTCTAAAATGAGCTGGAATGGTTTAAAATTGTGCTCCATTGGATGTATGCCTCCGAGCATATTCTGTAAGGGTGTTGTGGGCAACAATCAAACATACAAATCAAAAGTTATGGCTGTTAGAAGTTTAAGTGTAATTTAGAGCTAAATTTTGCATTACCGCTGCAACTGGCTATATATCAACAACTAAATGAACTGAAATGGGTAAAACATGTGCTCCAATAAATGTAGTGCTCCGAGCTCATTCCGAAAAGGTGTTGTGGGGTAAAATCAGACAACCGGATCAAAAGTTATTGCTGTTTAAAGTTTGAGTGTCATTTGGAGCTAAATCTCTCAATTTCACTACAAACCGCATCTAAAATTCTTTCATTTTGAAATTTATGTGTCATTTGGAGCAAAATCTCGCATTACCAGTAGAACCCACTGTATAACGTACTCTAAACGAGCTTGAATGGATTAAAATTGTTCTCCATTGGATTTAGGGCTCCTATCTCATTCTGAAAAGGTGTCATTCGGAGCTAAATTTCGCATTACCGCTGCAACCGGCTATATATCAACAACTAAATGGACTGGAATGGGTAAAACTTATGCTCCAATGAATGTAGTGCTCCGAGCTCATTCTGAAAAGATGTTGTGGGGTAAAGTCAGACAACCAGATCAAAAACTATTGCTGTTTAAAGTTTGAGTGTCATTTGGAGCTAAATCTCTCACTTTCGCTACAAACCGCATCTAAAATTCTTTCATTTTGAAATTTATGTTTCATTTGAAGCAAAATCTCGCATTACCAGTAAAACCCACTGTATATCGACCTCTAGATGAGCTTGAATGGATTAAAATTGTTCTCCATTGGATTTAGGGCTCCTATCTCATTCTGAAAAGGTGTCCTTCGGAGCTAAATTTCGCATTACCGCTGCAACCGGCTATATATCGACAACTAAATGGACTGGAATGGGTAAAACTTATGCTCCAATGAATGTAGTGCTCCGAGCTCATTCTGAAAAGATGTTGTGGGGTAAAGTCAGACAACAAGATCAAAAGTTATTGCTGTTTAAAGTTTGAGTGTCATTTGGAACTAAATCTCTCACTTTCGCTACAAACCGCATCTAAAATTCTTTCATTTTGAAATTTATGTGTCATTTGGAGCAAAATCTCGCATTACCAGTAGAACCCACTGTATATCGACCTCTAAATGATCTTGAATGGGTTAAAATTGCTCTCCATTGGATTTAGGGCTCATATCACATTATGAAAAGGTATTGTGGGTGAAAATCTGACAACCGGATCATAAGTTACGGATGCTTGATGTTTAGGTCTCCTTTCGAGCTAAATACCTTATTACCAACCCGGCTGTATATTGACCACTAAACCAACTAGAATGGGTAAAAATTGTTCTCCATTGGATGTAGGGCTCCGAGCTCATTCCAAAAAGGTCTTGTACGCAAAAATAGGACAAACAGATCAAAAGTTATGGCTGTTACAGTTTATGTGTCAAGAGGAGCAAAATCCCTCATTACCATTGCAACTGCCTGTATATTGACTTCTAAATGAGATGGAATGGTTTAAAATTGTGCTCCATTGGATGTATGCCTCCGAGCATATTCTGTAAAGGTGTTGTGGGCAACAATCAAACATACAAATCAAAGTTATGGCTGTTAGAAGTTTAGGTGTAATTTGGAGCTAAATTTCGCATTATCGCTGCAACTGACTATATATCAACAACTAAATGAACTGAAATTGGTAAAACATATGCTCCAATGAATGTAGTGCTCCGAGTTCATTCCGAAAAGGTGTTGTGGGGTAAAATCAGACAACCGGATCAAAAGTTATTGCTGTTCAAAGTTTAAGTGTCATTTGGTGCTAAATCTCTCACTTTTGCTACAAACCGCATCTAAAATTCTTTTATTTAGAAATTTATGTGTCATTTGGACCTAAATCTTACATTACTAGTAGAACCCACTGTATATCGACCTCTAAACAAGCTTGAATGGGTTAAAATTGTTCTCCATTGGATTTAGGGCTCCTATCTCATTCTGAAAAGGTGTCCTTTGGAGCTAAATTTCGCATTACCGCTGCAACCAGCTATATATCGACAACTAAATGAACTGGAATGGGTAAATCTTGTGCTCCAATGAACGTAGTGCTCCGAGCTTAACCGAAAAGGTGTTGTGGGGGTAAAATCAGACAACCAGATCAAAAGTTATTACTGTTTAAAGTTTGAGTGTCATTTGGAGCTAAATCTCTCACTTTCGCTACAAACCGCATCTAAAATTCTTTCATTTTGAAATTTATGTGTCATTTGGAGCAAAATCTCGCATTACATTAGAACCCACTATATATGGACATCTAAATGAGCTTGAATTGGTTAAAATTGTTCTCCATTAGATTTAGGGCTCCTATCTCATTCTGAAAAGGTGTCCTATGTAGCTAAATTTCGCATTACCGCTGCAACCAGCTATATATTGACAACTAAATGGACTGGAATGGTTAAAACTTGTGCTCCAATGAATGTAGTGCTCCGAGCTCATTCCGAAAAGGTGTTGTGGGGTAAAGTCGGACAACCAGATCAAAAGTTATTGTTGTTTAAAATTTGAGTGTCATTTGGAGCTAAATCTCTAACTTTCGCTACAAACCGCATCTAAATTTCTTTCATTTTGAAATTTATGTGTCATTTGTAGCAAAATCTCGCATACCAGAAGAACCCACTGTATATCAACCTCTAAATGAGCTTGAATGGGTTAAAATTGTTATTCATTGGATTTAGGGCTCCTATCTCATTCTGAAAAGGTGTCCTTTGGAGCTAAATTTCGCATTACCGATGCAACCTGCTATATATCGACAACTAAATGGACTGGAATGGGTAAAACTTGTGCTCCAATGAATGTAGTGCTCCGAGCTCATTCCGAAAAGGTGTTGTGGGGTAAAGTCAGACAACCAGATCAAAACTTATTGCTGTTTAAAATTTGAGTGTCATTTGGAGCTAAATCTCTCACTTTCGTACAAACCGCATCTAAAATTCTTTCATTTTGAAATTTATGTGTCATTTGGAGCAAAATCTCGCATTACCAGTAGAACTCACTGTATATCGACCTCTAAATAAGCTTGACTGGGTTAAAATTGTTCTCCATGGGATTTAGGGCTCATATCTCATTATGAAAAGGTATTGTGGGTGAAAATCTGACAACCGTGTTTGCCCGGAAAACCGCTTCTCGGGTTGGACCATTAGCAGACCGCTCGAACTCCTGGGTCAGGCCGCTGGGTCCCGGGATCAGCGGTTCCCAGTTCAAGAAGGGCCAGGCCGGGCGGCCTGGTGTCATTTCCGGATCGCCCCCAAAGGGAGAAGATCGTCAAGAGCTAAGGCAAAAAGTTCATCCGCAGTCTCAGCTAGAAGGCCGCGCGGGTTGTCCCATAGAAACTCGAGGTTCCAGCCCCGAAGAACAAGCCGGGGCTCCAGATCAAAGGCTATCCGAGTTACCTTGTGAAAAACGGCTAAGTCATGACCAAAAGGCAGACCGCGGCCTCAATATCCAGGCCGCTCGGTCTGCATCATTGACTTAGTCCCGGTATCCTCAGCCTCAAGTCAGACGGGTAGGGAAGGCAGGCCGTCAGGTCGCGCGGCCTCTTTCTTTTTTCTTCTTTATGCATCCCGTCACCGCCTGCCCGTTTCTCCTATACCCGGGCAGGAGGTTATTTTATCCCTGCCCATTCGGGCAGGCCCCCAAGCCTATAAATAGGGGGCGGCACTGTTCACAAGACACGCACACTCGAATCGAAGAGCTCGCTTGTCGGAGCTCCGGTCTCGAGTTTCTGGTCTCGCGAACTGTTTGACCGACCGGCTTCTGCTTTCCTGCACTTGTAACCGCTACTTTTCAATCAAAGGAAAGCCCGTCACAAGAGTGGCATCTGCCGCGGCGGGCGAAGTCCGGCCTCGACCGCTGCTAGCGGTCTAAATTCTCTAACCAAATAGTAACCGATAATCCGCAGCCCTCGATTTTCTTCGTGAGCGCACTTTTGAATCGAACAGAAACACGCGACCTTCAGATCGCGGACTATCAGCGAAATCTTTGGTTCAGAATGTCAGACCGCCAGTTCCCTCCAAGAGACCGGTCCGATCATAGCGATGACTCCCTGTGGGAGGCTCTGGAGCAAACTAAGAGAGAAGCCGACCAGGCTCAGAAAGCAACTGATCAGCGTCTGGACGCGATCAGTCAGGCTCTAGCTCTGCTAACCAAGCGGTTAGCCCCCCAACAGGCCGCGGTTAACCCGGCCATGACCCCTGTTCTACCTCCTCCACCTCCATACCCATTTGCGCAGGTCGCTCACTCCCAACCGCCACCAGAAGGTTCTGCGGATCGGCAGAATTTCTACCAAGAGGCCGCGCGCTGTATGCCGGCTCGAGTCCTTGACTTCTAGGGGGCGGCTTCTCAGGCCGCTCGCTTTTCCTATCCGCCTGAGGTCGCCGCCCTACCAGTCCTACCCGGCCGGAGCACCTGCCCGCTCCTATCAGGCGGCCTGTCCGCAAATGACCGCAGCAGAGATCCCCTACCACCCTGCTTTTTCTCTATACGAGGATGCCGAGGAGAGTTCTCCCTTCACGGATGAGATCCGGGGAGAGCCGGCTCCGAATAACTTTCGAGAACCACGCTTATCAACATATGGTGGGGAGTCCGATCCGGCAATTCATCTCCAAGCGTTTGAATCGGCTGTTGCTCTGAGGACCATCACCGATGCAACTAAGTGTAAGCTCCTGGTGACGTCCTTCGATGGACAAGCCAGAGAATGGTTCTATGGATTGCATCCTCGATCCATTAGATGTTTTGCAGAACTGCGTAGAGAATTTCTGCTTCGATTCTCTACCTCGAAAAAGAGGAAGAACGGTCCGGCAGCCCTATTTGAGATACGGCAGCAGGAAAACGAAACGTGGGCCCGCTTCGTTGACCGTTTCCAAAGGGAGATAATGGAGGTGCAAAACGTCGATCCAGAGTTATATAGGGTCACTCTGATGCATGGCCTTAGGGAGGGGCCGCTGAAATTTGAAGCTCAAATCAGGGACCCAAAAACATACCAGGAGATGATTAGTCTGGCTAACAAATTTATCAGGGGAGAAAAGACTAATCCTGGTTATGTTGCCAAATTGTTCAGCAATAACGATCAGTTTAATCCCGCATCAACTCATCAGCAACGTTACAATCATCCATCTCGGCCTGATTTCGAGCCCCGGGCTCAGAGGGGGAGGAATCTTAAGCCTAAACAACCATACCTCGGCCATCAACGGTTTCAAGATCAGAAACCGCCGTTGGCCATCGCACCCACTCAACCCATGGGAGCTCCGCAAATAATGCCTGTGTATCTGCCGCAGTACATCGCACAACCATCCCCAACTATCCCATCCATCCGATATGATGAATCTCAGGAGTCGTTCACCCCTCTCAACGTCACCATGAACGAGGTCGTGCAGATTCTCCAAAAGAGGCCTGACTTCAAGAGGCTTCCTCCCTTGAAATCAGAAGTTCGCAACCGGAACCCTAACTTTTATTGTGAATATCATAAAGAGGAAGGGCATCAGACTGAGGATTGCCGGGCCCTCCGGTGGTTGATAGAGAAGCTCCTGAAAGAGGGGAAGCTCCGAGGGTTGATTCGGCAAGAAACCCCGGTTGAGCCGCGAACCGAGAAGAAGAAGGAAGTGGTCGAAGTGACCTGGGAGTGTGCTGATGTGGAAGAGGCAGGTTGCTATGGGGATATACATCCCACAACCGAGTGTATAGAGGTGAATGACGTTGGCCCTCTTGGCAACGTCTATTGCATTCATGGTGGGGCAGGAGTAGAATCTTCTCGGAAATCTAGCATCGGGAGAGTTACAAAGCAAGAAGTGGCAGTCGCCTCCACTTCTACTCCAGAAAGGGCGGTCGTTACCTTCGGCCAAGAAGATCTTTCCCCAAATGCAAATCCTTTTGATGATGCAGTGGTGATAAAGGCGGTTATTGAAAACTACACCGTGCACAAAATTCTGATTGATACCGGCAGCTCAGTTAATCTCATTCTCCGTGAAACATTCGAAGCTCTTAAAACTGGAAAGTCTTTACTCTCCACGGAAGGGACCCTCTATGGCTTCTCGGGAGAGAAGAAGGAAGTGGAGGGGTGCGTAAAGCTTTTGGTATCGCTGGGGGGTATAACAAAGCTGATAAACTTCGTGGTGGTGGAAGCCCCAAGCAGCTACTGTGCAATTTTTCGGAAGGCCAATTCTGAACGCTTACAGAGCGGTAGTATCTACTTTCCATTTGGCCTTGAAGTTCGCCGCTGAGGGGCGTCAATATCAGATCCGGAGTGATCCAAGGGTTGCTCGCGAATGCTATGTAAAGACAGTTAATGTGATCACCGAGGCACCACTTCACAAGGCTCAGAATGACATCTACGAGGTGTCCAAGCTCCCTGAGGAAATCAAAGAAAGCACAGAGCGGAAAGGAGTTTACCTGGAACCTGCCCAGGAGATCCAAGAAGTCCCCATTGCTGAAGGGGAAGAGAAGAAGCTGATCATCAACGCCGAGCTGCCGGAAGAGGAAAAAGCTCAACTAACCTCCTGCCTGTTGGAGAACTTGGACATCTTCGCCTGGTCAGCGGAGGACATGCCTGGGGTAGATCCAGACGTAGCATGCCATCACCTCAACGTCTCTCCTGAATTCAAGCCGATCCAACAAAAGAAGAGGGAGGTGGCAACAAAGCTGGCATTGCCCATCAGAGAGGAGGTTTCCAAGCTCCTAAAAGCGGGTTTTATTTCTGAAATTCAATATCCAACGTGGATGTCAAACATTGTAATGGTTCCAAAATCTGGTGGGAAGTGGCGCATGTGCGTGGACTTCACAAAGCTCAATAAAGCGTGCCCCAAAGATTGCTATCCCTTGCCTCGGATAGATGTTTTAGTAGATTCCGCGGTAGGATATAATTTCATGAGCTTTCTAGATGCATTTTCTGGTTATCACCAGATTAAGATGCATAAACCTGATATCCCACATACATCCTTCATTACCAATGATGGATGTTATTGTTATCTTGTCATGCCCTTCGGGCTCAAAAATGCGGGGGGCGACATATCAGAGGATGATGGACACAGTATTCAAAAACAGAAAGGGAGAAATCTTGAAGTATATGTAGACGATCTTCTTCTAAAAAGTAAAACTTTTTCAATCCATCTGAAAGACCTCGTAGAGACGTTCGCTACTCTGCGGAGGTTCAAATTAAAACTAAATCCTTTGAAATGTGTGTTTGGGGCCAACAAAGGAAAATTTTCTGGGACACCTTCTCACTCCTAATGGCCTCGCGCCAAACCCAGATAAAGTAAAGGCCATCCTAGACATGACCCCTCCTCGCAATCCGAAGGAAGTGCAGCAACTTGGGGGGAGGTTAGCAGGATTGAGCCGATTCATTTCCAAGTCAGGGGATAAAAGCGCTCCATTTTTCAAAACACTTAGGGGAGGATCTAAGTTCGAATGGAGTGAAGAGTGCGATAATGCTTCGAACAGTTGAAAAGCAGTTAACCTCAACCCCTCTTCTTCAAAGCCCTCGCGAAGGGGAAACACTATTCTTATACTTGGGAGTGGGCCCAGATGCGATAAGCTCTGTCCTGGTGCGGGAAGAAAAAAAGAAGCAGTTTCCTATATATTATGTCAGCCACATCCTCAAAGATGCGGAAACTAGATATTCAATCTTGGAGAAATTAGCCTTGGCTTTGGTCATGTCATCACGAAGGCTCCGCCCCTATTTTCAGGCTCATCCCATTCAGGTGGTCTCGGACCATCCACTAAAGAGCATCTTGGAAAAGCCGGATCATTCAGGAAGGTTGGCCAAATGGGCAATCGAGCTAAGCGAGTTCGAAATATTATACATTCCCAGAACGGCAATAAAGGCACAAGTATTGGCAGATTTCTTGGTAGACACGATGGAGTCTAATCCAGAACAAGTAGTGCAATCTCCCTTGGCTTGGATCATTTATGTGGATGGGGCTTCTGGCAGAAACTTCGTGGGAGCCGGAGTGGTTCTGATCAGTCCAAATGGCATCAGGCTGGAGCAGGCTATCAAATTCTTCTTTTCAGTTACAAATAACCAGGCCGAATACGAAGCATTCTTGGCCGGCTTGAGACTCGCGAAGGAGCTTGGGATAGAACACGTTCATGTGAAAACTGATTCTCTTGTGATGGCTTCGCAGGTTCTAGGGAATTATGAAACAAGAGAACCGATATTGAGAAAGTATCTATTTTTAGCTAAGAAAGAAATTGGGAGATTCAAATCCTTCATTATTGAACACATTCCGAGAACACAGAATGAAGAGGCAGACGAATTGTCAAAGTTTGGTCTTCCATCAGGAGGGGTGACCTCAGAACTCTTTCGTCCGGCAATAGATGAGACAGAGGAAGAGGAGCTCATGCAGATCGATCAGCATCCTTCCTGGAAAGACCCCTATGAACTGTTTCTGTCAAAAGGAGAGTTTCATTCATCAATCAGGGACAGAAATAGATTCAAAAGAAAGGCAGCCTACTACTACTTGATGGCAAGAGTCCTGTATAGGAAAACTCTGATTTCTCCCTCAGCGCGATGTGTCTCAGAAGAAGAAATTCCGATCATACTTCAGGAAATTCATTCAGGAGGGTGTGGTAGTCATTCAGGAGCGAAGACTTTGGAGAAAAGGATCTTGCGGCAGGGATATTTCTGGCCGACCATGAGGAAAGATGCTGAAGCATTTGCCAGGCGATGTGTCCAGTGCCAAAAGTTCGCTCCTCTTCAACATTTGCCTGCTCAGTCGCTCAGGTCGATAACCGCGCCGTGGCCTTTTGCAGTATGGGAATGGATCTTATGGGACCCTTTCCAATGGCCAGCGGTCAACGCCGTTTCATCCTTGTAATGATCGACTATTTCAGTAAGTGGATTGAGGCAAAAGCGCTGGCGAAAACAACAACTCAAATTGTCAAAAACTTCATCTGGGGGAAATAATCTGCCGGCATGGAATTCCGTTAGCAATTGTTACCGATAACGGTCCACAGTTCAACAATTCCGAGATGAAAAGCTTCTGCGATCAGGCGGGAATTGATCTGCGATTTTCCTCAGTACATCATCCCAGGACCAATGGTCAGGTGGAAGCAGCGAACAGGCAAATCCGGCAGCTCTTGATGAAAAGGGTCTTAAATCAAAAAGGGAATTGGGCGGACCAGCTTCCTTCCATCCTTTGGACTCTTCGTACTACGCCATCTTCAGCTACAGGGGAGACGCCGTTCAAACTATCCCATGGCTCAGAGGCTGTTGTTCCCGTAGAATTTGAAGTGGTCACTCCAAGGGTTATGTATGCAAAAGAGGGAGGAGAATCATGGACGGATGAAAATGATGAGGCTATGAGGTATAGTCTGGATCTGATCGAGGAGCTTCAAGACGAGGCAACTATCAGACAGGAGGAAGTTAAAAGGTTAATGGCAAAATATTTTGACAAGAATGTCAGAGTAAAGCAGTTCGCAAGTGGTGATTTGGTATTAAAGAAAGTAGATGCTGCAGCCAGGTCTGGTAATGTTGGAAAGCTGGATCCTAATTGGGCAGGACCTTTTATCATCAAAGAACTATTAAAGAACGGGGCCTACCGTCTCCACACCAGTGAAGGGGAAGACATCCCGCGTACTTGGAGCGGTGACGATCTTAAACGATGCTATCCTTGAATTATCTCTTTTATTCTCTACATCTCTTTTGGTATTAAATGAAAAGCCCTATACTGACACCTCTTCTTGTCTGATGGTTCTCTACATTGTGAATGTAAATATACATATCTCACTCCCCAAACCTCTGAGATATCGCCGAATTCTGCTCGAACCCCCTCGGATTGTAGTCGTAGCGTAAAACCCACCAAGACCATGTGATGCGGGGAGTTTTCGCACACATGTAGTGGTAGCTTGCCAATTCCGCTGGCGGAGGTCTTCAGAATTTTGGATCCCGGCCGATATCTGACACACCCCTGCATCAAGGGAGGTCTAGGTGATTGTCAGCTCTATCATGCCCCGAAGGGATATAGTTACAGCTTTGATGATCTTTCTGAGGAAAGCAATGTTCGCCGCCGAGGCCCACCTGCCCAACTGATCATCATAGTCTGTGACCATCGAATACTCTTAGGTACTCTCGAAACGGTGCCTAGTTGGGCCCACAACCGAGTTGATCTCTCTGAGGAAAGCAATGTTCGCCGCCGAGGCCCACCTGCCCAATTGATCAACTCAGCTTGTAACCTAGGCAAGAGAGCGGATGAGTCGTTTACAGCTCTTATGACCACTTGAGGAAAGCAATGTTCGCCGCCGAGGCCCACCTGCCCACTTGGTCATTTGAGTCTGTACATACCTTTTTTATTCTTTCTCTACAGGGAGGCATTTGCCTCTTATGGTTTCTTGTATAAGAACAATTCGAGGAAGATTTGGTTAAAACAGGTGCAGGTGTTCGTCTACCCTAATAAAGGGTTATGATATTAAGACCGTGCGGTCTGAACATCCAAACCGAACGGTCTGATTGGATATAAGTTGGGATATTTCCTGGCAATTATATAATGACCCGAGTGGTTATCCAACCGGGCGACCTTATCAATTTTTTAATTGGGTATCTCCGGAAACCGATCATCTATTACCCGGGTGGCATTCAAGCCGGGCGGGTCCATTCATCTTTTATAAGTTGATATTTCGGGAACTAATATATATAATTGCTCGGATCTCATTCTGGCCGGACGGTTTTATCTATCTATCCATCCTTTAATAAGTTGGATGTTTTTAGATTTAGTCATATGATTATCCGGATTGTGTTCTAGCCGGGCGAATCTGTCTGTCTTTAAACTAAGTTGGAAATCTTCGAAGCTGATCATCTATTACCCGGGTGGCATTCAAGCCGGGCGGGTCCATTCATCTTTTATAAGTTGATATTTCGGGAACTAATATATATAATTGCTCGGATCTCATTCTGGCGGACGGTTTTATCTATCTATCCATCCTTTAATAAGTTGGATGTTTTTTTTTTTTTTAGATTTAGTCATATGATTATCCGGATTGTGTTCTAGCCGGGCGAATCTGTCTGTCTTTAAACTAAGTTGGATATCTCCAAAGCTGATTATCTGATTGTCCGGGTTGCATTCAAACCGGGCGGGATCATCCATCCTTTATAAAGTTGAATATTTCTGGAGCTAATTATATGATCGCTCGGGTTACATTTTGACTGAATCGGATCTATCTATCTCTCCATTCTATCAAGTTGTATTTCTGGATCTGGCTATATGATCCGGGTCGAATTTTAAACCGGCCGGGCACTATCTATTCCTGAATGAATAGTCGAAATTGGATATTTCTGGATCTGAATATATGGTCGCTCGGATTGTGCTCTAACCGATCAGGTTAAGCTATTTCTTAGCGAAAATTATCTCTAGACACAATGGATTACTCGCCAGGACTGAATTCGAACCGCGTGAAAGTTGTTCATTATTTATAGCAGCAAGTATAAAGTATCTTCAAATGAAAAGAAGCCGCGCGGGTCCGAATTTAGTCGCATGAATCTATCTGTTATGGTCTATACCGATTAGAAATCGAATATCCTGAGATCCAAATAAATAATCGTGCGGGTTGGACAAAGGATCGTCGAAGACAATCAATCATCACTTATGCTCGGACCAGGATGTCCGCGCGGTTTAGAACGAAAAGAGCAAAAGAAAGAAAAGGGAAAAGACAAGGTATCAATCACAAGTAAGTAGTAACAGAAGGACGGCCAGACAGGTAAAAATTTCTATTCATTTCTTCAAAATATGTTAAAACAAAATATTGACCGCCCGGCTAACAAAAGAAACCGGCGGTTACAAAATTAAACAAAAAACAAGGGCACTAGTCTGCCGATTCTTTCTTCTTCTTCTTGACAGGAGAATTTGAGTCCGCACCATCGATGTCAGCCTCCGGCGAATAACCTTCGCTTAATGAGGAGGAGCCGGATGAACTGCTTGTCACTAGACTGCCCGGTCTTGCTTGCAGAACCGGTGGTTCCAGAGGACAAGCTGTCCTCGTCGTCGCTGGCATCACCATCCGCGTCGGCTTCTTCAGCGGCTTCACCACTTCCATCGCCTCCTTGATGGAGCACGATCTCCCTGCCCGCGTCGGCCTCGGCCTCCTCGCCTACCTTGGATTTTCCTTTTTCCTTCGGCTGATTTCGTCAAGTTGGACTTTCAAGGCGGGGAAGAGGTCGGAGAAGGTGGTTCCATCGAATCCTTCACACAGACCGCCCCGGTCACCTATGAGCCCCAAGGCTTTGTCGATCCCCTGGGCCACATGAGGCAGCACCTCATCTTGGAAGGCCGGGTTGGTCACCTCATATTGCTTCTGCAAGAAGAGGAAAAATGAATTAGGCCGCTCGGGCTAAACAAAGGGAACCGCGTTGTCTTTTGAGAAACTCACCGCCACGACTTCTTGAAGCCGCGCGTTCTCCTCTCGAAGCCGCGTATTCTCCGCAGCCTGCACCTCGTACTTCTTCTCCAGGTGTTTCTGAACAGAAACTAGCCGCTTATACGCCAGGGCCATGAAGTGGTTGGCCGAAAACCCCCAGGCGCCGGCTTGAGCCGCTAGCCGGGGGAGCTCTTCTTCAGGGGTTCTCATCAGCCTCCTTAGGGTCTTTCGACCATACAAGGCGGCCCCAGCGGCTAGGGCATGGCGTTCAATTTTGTCGCTCCCCCATGGAGGAAGAGCGGTGGATACCCGGATCTGGCTTCCATCCCTATGCCAAAGGACGGTCGGATTGCCCTGCAGATCGGGCGGGTTCCCACAAGAGCGAAGGAGCTCGTAGTCATCAGGAGAAGCCGGGCCTTCTTCCTCAGACGATAGCGATCTGTTTCGCTTCAGCCTCTTCTCCCTTTGAGTCAAAACTGGGACGACTGGCGTGACCGGCTTGTTCGCAGGGACGGCGTGGGCAGCTGTAAAGAGAAAACAAAAGTGTAAATAATGAAGTCCGCGCGGTTATATACAGGCGGTCTAAAAGAACTTACTATGCTCAGGGAGGATATCCTCCAGCTCCGAGAACAGCGGGATGTAGTGGTTGATATCCAACCGCTTGTTCTCAAGGAACGCGAAGGTGTCCGCCTCAATCTTTCCGACCTGAGGGATCTGGAAAACTTCTTCCCCTCGGACTTGCGGGTTGGTCTGCAACAGTCCGAAGTTGCCTTCGAGCATTACGAACCGCTTCCGACCAGTCGGAGACTTTGTTCGCCAAATTGACGATCTTCAACCCATGGCAGCCGAAGTAGAGGTGCCCCCTGTAAGTTGAAGTCCCCGAGTCGGAGGCAGCCCGCACCTGAGAAGAACTTTCTGAATAGGTCGAGGGAGAACCTGATCCGCTCGAACCGCAGGTACGAGATGAAACTATATATGGAGGCGATGGAGTTCGATGGAAGTTGGCTGGGTACGACCCCGTAATGGTCGAAGATGGCTATGACTTCAAGCGGCAGTGGAAACTTGAAGCCATATTCGAAGTGGTCGACCGGGATAGCTATCTGGTGCGGATTGGAAGAGTTAATCCGCTCATCGCGTAGAGGAAGCCGCGCGAGTAGATTACTCCCTGCCATGTGTTTTGCGATGAAATCGTCCAGTTCGCTCTGAGTAAGGCGGCATTCCGGATGGTCCCCCGAATGGAATGCTAAGGCCGCATCAGCTCGGACGGCTTTAACTTTAACAGGTCGCTGCGACTTGTTCTTGGATCGCGCCATCCGGAAATCGTGAGAATGACTTCGAAGAATTCCCTACTTATAGATTTCTATGATCTGTGAATAGTAAAATCATATCGCGACTATACATTCTAACCGCGCGGTCAATGACCTGAGTGGTTAGATTCACCAGAAAAATAAAAGAAGCAAAGGCATCCAGGAAAACAGAAGCAAGCATACATCACAGATCGAGCGACCTGAAGTCGGTTCGAATAAAGCATGAGATCTAAAACAGAACACAAAGTATAGCGGTTAAATAAGAGACCGCACGAGTTATCCAGAATACAAGACAAAGAACATTGTTCAAACCAATAAGCCACGCTTATAGTACAAATTGTTCTCAAAGGCCGGTCACGGCTGACGGCGTTCTGGGGAGACATCCTCTCTGTGAAGTCGCGCGACCTGGTCACTGGTTGTGTTCAGGAGAGAATAAATCTGGCTTGTATGATAATGAAGGTGGTTGATTGTGCTATGAAGCCGCCCGGCATCCCTTTCGACCCGCGTAGCGGCAATCATACGGGGGTTGCGGCGGCCTCGTCAATCATTGGATCAGCCGCCCGGACTGGGGGAGGATTCGAGCCCGCTCCAATAGTCGGGCGGCTAACAGCTACCACCCCATCGTTCATATTTCGCCGACCAGCGGCGACTTCTCTGGTTAACCGCAGGAATTTATCCTGGTAATATTTCGAGTCGCTCTCAAATTTAGCAGAGGCTCTCTTCTCCTTCTCCAGTTGAGCGGTTAGAGCAGCTCGCGTAGCCACCACTGCTGCCCGCGCGGCCTCAAGCTGAGTCTCCAGGACTTTCTCTCTTTTCTGAGCCGGATTTCCTGTTGATCTCCGACTGCGCCTTCAGCGCCTCTTCAGCCTTCTTCCTCGCAATCTGCTCAGCCTCCAGAGCGGTCCGAGTGCGGCCTCCCGGTCCTTCTACCTCCTTCAAGCGGCTCTCAGGTTGACCAGATCTTCCTCGAGATGGTCAAACAGCTGCAGTCCTTCCGGCAAAGTCGTTGCACTGGTTGGAATCAGTGAACTAACGGAGGCGGGCTGGCCTCAAGGTCGCCCGGCTTCGTAACCTGATCCACGCTATCTGAAAGAAGCCGCTCGGTTATGAAAAGTAAGAGCATGCAACGCCATATATATATATACAAATGAACATAAATACAAGAGCAGTGCCTGGACGGACAGCCACTTAGACCGTTCCGGATTCATCCTTTGACATTGCTCACGCCAGAGTCTTTCCGTACTTTGTCTAACAGAAGGGAACCGGGCCGCTAAAGAAAGGAGGATCGGCGGCGGGTTCACTAATTTATTATGGCGAGGCCGCGGAATGGAGAAGCGGACAGCTTTATAGTCCGTGGAGCCCTTACCTGCCACAAGAGGATCAGGCCGCGACGGCTTGTTCAAAGTTCGTTCCGCCCCCTCCTTCTTCACCATCATTATTTCTTCCCCGGTCATCGCTGGGGGAACTTCCTCCCGCGCTTTCAGCATTTCTTCAAGCTCCCTCGTTCTCTCTTCGACCTCCAAGGCAGTCCGGGCGGCAGCTTCTCGTTCTTCGGCCTCCGTCCGAGCGGTCTCTTCAGGCCGGACTGTATTATCAGTGGCAGAGGGATTTTGTCTGGAAACAATCGGGCTGTCAAGAAGCTGATCTCGCTTCACCAGCTCATCCATACCCCTGAAGATCCCATTAAAAGATAAGCTGCTCGCCGAGTCCGGAGGCAGTTCGCCCGTTTCGTATCAGGGGTAGCCGGTGATTCATTTGACTTGTTGGGTGGAGGAGTCGCAAGGCCTAGCTCCTCCTTTAGTCGCGAATTGGTCTGGAGGAGGGATTCGGTCGGTTTCTTAAGAGCCGCCCTTTCCTTAGCGGCTAACCTCTTGACCTTCTTCGTTATCCGCTCGGTCACGGACCCGGTCTTCTTCCTTTTCCTCTCCTTCTTGCTCGGAGCTGGGCTAACTTCTTTGGAAGGGCTGGGGTAGTCGTCCACGGACAAAGGGGTATTCAGATCGCCCGCCCTTGGGAGTTACCGCCTCTTCCTCCAAGTTTTCTAACTAGCAGATGGGGGTCCCAGAAGGAGTAATCTCCATGCCAAACGAGTCGTTTTCGCCGGTCTTCTTCGAAGGGCTACCGTATCAGCTTTTTCAGGAGGAGCGGTCTCCTCTTTGTTCAGCGGGTTGGCGACCTGTTGACCAGGTCTTCTGAAGAATCAGCGGTCACCAAGAAGAGGCCTCGAACTGTTCGCCACGGGCTCTGCAGGAGTCTTGGGAGTTGTTAAGTCCACGACCGGTTTGGGGCTATCCGCTGCGGCCTTCTCGCCCGCTTTCTCTTTTTCCGGTCCTTCCGGTCTTGCTTTTCCTTCTCCTTATTCGATTCTCCGACGATTCGCGCCTCTTATCTTCCACCCTCTTCTGATCTCCGCTGGGATCCACGCGGTCTAACACAGCGTCCTGAAGTCCATTGCGGAAGAATTGCCGGTCTTAAAAATTCTAACCGCAACTGGCGAGTAATACCCCGTGATTTCAGGAAAAACTCCGCAGAATGAATTCTCTGGCTCTCTTATAGAATTTAAGGCAGGTCGGATGCGGTCTCCCGGTCAAAGCTAATATTTTCGAAATTCTCTTGAGATTTGAAAATATGCGGGGATTATGTTTTCCCGGAAAACCGCTTCTCGGGTTGGACCATTAGCAGACCAAAGGCAGGCCGCTGGGTCCTCAATCTTCCCAGGGCCAGGCCTCGGTGTTGTCCCATAGAAAACTCGAGGTTCCATGCCCCGAAGAACAAGCCGGGTCTCCAGATCAAAGGCTATCCGAGTTACCTTGTGAAAACGGCTAAGTCATGACCAGAAGGCAGACCGCGGCCTCAATCTCCAGGCCGCTCGTCTGCATCATTGACTTAGTCCCGGTATCCTCAGCCTCAAGTCAGACGGGTAGGGAGGCAGGCCGTCAGGTCGCGCGGCCTCTTTCTTTTTTCTTCTTTATGCATCCGTCACCGCCTGCCCGTTTCTCCTGTACCCGGGCAGGAGGTTTTTTTATCCCTGCCCATTCGGGCAGGCCCCCAAGCCTATAAATAGGGGGCGGCACTGTTCACAAGACACGCACACTCGAATCGAAGAGCTCGCTTGTTCGGAGCTCCGGTCTCGAGTTTCTGGTCTCGCGAACTGTTTGACCGGCCGGCTTCTGCTTTCCTGCACTTGTAACCGCTACTTTTCAATCAAAGGAAAGCCCGTCGCAAGAGTGGCATTTGCCGCGGCGGGCGAAGTCCGGCCTCGACCGCTGCTAGCGGTCTAAATTCTCTAACCAAATAGTAACCGATAATCCGCAGCCTCGATTTTCTTCGTGAGCGCACTTTTGAATCGAAC
>JAWHQI010001056.1:0-129203 GCA_033032865.1 Dactylorhiza incarnata | reverse complement strand
GAAGAGGGGTTGAGGTTAACTGCTTTTTCAACTGTTCGAAAGCATTATCGCACTCTTCATTCCATTCAAACTTAGATCCTCCCCTAAGTGTCTTGAAGAATGGAGCGCTTTTATCTCCTGATTTGGAAATGAATCGGCTCAATCTTGCCAGCCTCCCCCCAAGTTGTTGTACCTCTTTCTGATTACGAGGAGGGGTCATATCTAGGATGGCTTTTACTTTATCCGGATTTGGTGCGAGGCCATCAGGGGTGAGAAGATGCCCGAGAAATTTCCCTTTGTTTGCCCCGAATACGCATTTTGATGGGTTTAGCTTTAATTTGAACCTCCGTAGAGTAGCGAACGTCTCTACGAGGTCTTTCAGGTGGATTGAAAAAGTTTTACTTTTTAGAAGGAGATCATCAACGTATACTTCAAGATTTCTTCCTTTCTGTTTTTCAAAAACCGTGTCCATCATCCTCTAATATGTCGCACCCGCGTTTTTGAGTCCGAAAGGCATGACGAGATAACAATAACACCCGTCATTGGTAATGAAGGACGTATGCGGGATATCAGGCTTATGCATCTTAATCTGGTGGTAACCAGAAAATGCATCTAGGAAACTCATGAAATTATATCCCACCGCAGAATCTACCAAAACATCTATCCGAGGCAAGGGATAACAATCCTTGGGACATGCTTTATTGAGTTTAGTGAAATCTACACACATACGCCATTTCCCCCCAGATTTTTTCACCATCACTACATTCGACATCCAGGTGGGATACTGGATTTCAGAAATGAAATTGGCTTTAAGAAGTTTTGCAACTTCTTCTTTGATGGGTACCGCCGGCTTGGTTGCTACCTCCCTCTTCTTGTGTTGGATTGGCTTGAATTCAGGAGAAATGTTGAGGTGATGGCACGCGACATATGGATCTACACCAGGCATATCTTCTGCTGACCAGGCAAAGATGTCTAGATTCTCCAACAGGCAGGAGATCAACTGAACCTTCTCTTCTTCTGATAGCTCGGCGTTGATGATCAACTTCTTTCCTTCCTCTTCAGCAATAGGAACCTCTTGAGTCTCCTGTGCAGGTTCCAGGTAAGTCCCTGTCCGTTCTGCGCTTTCCTCAGCGGCCCCTGAAGACTCAGCAACCTCCAAAACCTCATCCATGATCTTGGGAAGTGGAGCGTCGGTGACCATGTTGACAGTTCGGACGTAGCACTCCCGAGCTACCTTTGGGTTGCTTCTGACCCGATACTGCTTTCCTTCAGCAGCGAACTTGAGGGCAAGGTGAAAGGTGGACACTACTGCCCTATACGCATTGAGAATCGGCCTCCCGAAGATAGCACAGTAGTTGCTCGGGGCATCTACTACCACGAAATTGATCAACTTTACTACTCCTCCAAGAGAGACCAGGAGCTTCACTGAACCCTCTACTTCCTTCTTCTCCCCAAAAAAACCGTAGAGGGGCCCATCGGTGGAAAGCAGATGCTTTCCGGTCTTCAGGGCCTCGAAAGTCAGGCAGAAAAGGAGATTGACGGAGCTGCCGGTATCAATCAGAATCTTGTGGACTGTATAGTTTTAGATGATGGCCTTGATAACCACCGCATCATCGAAAGGATTAGCATTGGGGGGAAGGTCATCCTGACCAAACGTGACAATATTGCTTTCGGGAGGAGAACTTGTAGTGGCTGCCACTTCCTGCTTTAGAACTCTCGCAATGCTGGATTTGCGAGATGATTCCGCTCCAGCTCCCCCATGGATACAATAGATGTCCCCTAAGGGGCCCACATCATTGACTTCGACGCATTCGGTAGAAGGATGGATGTCACCATAGTAGCCGGCGTCCTCGACGTCGGCGCATTCCCAGGTCACTTCTACTGTTTCCTTCTCCTTTTTCTTCTCGATAGTTGGCTCAGCAGTTTTATCTTTCCGAACTAGACCCCGGAGCTTTCCTTCTCCCAGGAGTCTTTCTATAAGCAGACGAAGAGCTCGACAGTCTTCAGTTAGATGTCCCCCCTCTTTATGATATTCACAATAAAGGTTCGGATTTCGATTGCGAATATCCGACTTCAGAGGAGCAGGCATTTTGAAATCTGGCCTCTTTTGCAGAATCTAGACTACTTCGTCCATGGTGACGTTTAGGGGAGTGAATAACTCTTGCAAATCATCGTATTGAGTTGATGGAATGACTGGAGGTGGCTGCGTGGCATACTGTTGTAAATATACCGGCATGATTTGCGGAAGGGGGGCGGATGGAGCGAGAGCGACGGCCAACGGTGGTTTCTGATCTTGAAACCGCTGATGGCCCATAAATGGTTGCTTATTTTTGTAGTTTCTCCCCCTTTGGGAACGGGGTTCAAAGTGGGACTGATTCGATGGTGGATGATGGAAGGACGGATTTGACTGCTCCTTGTCGCTTACCAGCTTCGCGACGTAGTCCGGATTGCTCTTCTCTCCTCTGATAAACATATTTGCCAAACTTATCATTTCCTGATAAGTCTTAGGCTCCGTTATATTTGCTTCGAACTTTAGGGGGCCCTCTCTTAGGCCATGGATGAGGGCAACCCTATACAGCTCCGGGTCCACATTTTGGACTTCCATGATCTCTTTCTGGAAGCGGTCCACAAAACGAGCCCACGTCTCGTCTTCCCATTGTTTTATATCGAAAAGGGCCGCCGGGCCACTCTTTCTCTTCCTTGAGGTAGAGAATCTCAGCAGGAATTCTCTTCGCAGCTCCGCGAAACAGCGGATCGACCTGGGGTGCAAACCGTAAAACCATTCCCTCGCTTGTCCTTCAAAGGAGGTTACAAGAAGCTTGCACTTAGTTGCAAGAGTTAAGGTTCTGAGAGCAATGGCTGACTCGAAAGCTTGTAAATGAACCGTGGGATCAGTCTCCCATTGATAGCTGGCAGGTGAGGCTCCCTGAAATTATTAGGGGCAGGCTCCCCTCTGACTTCGTCCACAAAGGGAGAAGTTTCTTCCATATCTTCATACAGAGGAGCAGGGTAATAAGCCGCCGGAGCTGCGGCTATTCGCGGACAAGCCGCCTGATAAGAAGACCGGGCAGCAGCTTCTGGCGGGTAGGAGTGATGAATAGGAACTTCAGGCGGGTAGGAGAGACGGGCCGCGCCCTCCTGCGGGTAGGAAAGGTGGGCTTTGGAGCTAAATTTTGCATTACCACTGCAACCGGCTATATATCAACAACTAAATGAACTGGAATGGGTAAAACTTGTGCTCCAATGAATGTAGTGCTCCGAGCTTATTCCGAAAAGGTGTTGTGGGGTAAAATCAAACAACCGGATCAAAAGTTATTGCTGTTCAAAGTATAAGTGTAATTTGGAGCTAAATCTCTCACTTTCGCTACAAACAGCATCTAAAATTCTTTCATTTTGAAATTTATGTGTCATTTAGACCTATATCTTCAATTACTAGTAGAACCCACTGTATATTGACCTCTAAACGAGCTTGAATGGGTTAAAATTGTTCTCCATTGGATTTAGGGCTCCTATCTCATTCTGAAAAGGTGTCCTTTGGAGCTAAATTTCGCATTACCACTGCAACCGGCTATATATCAACAACTAAATGAACTGGAATGTGTAAATCTTGTGCTCCAATGAACGTAGTGCTCCGAGCTTATTCCGAAAAGGTGTTGTGGGGTAAAATCATACAACCAGATCAAAAGTTATTGCTGTTTAAAGTTTGAGTGTCATTTGGAGCTAAATATCTCACTTTCGCTACAAACCGCATCTAAAATTCTTTCATTTTGAAATTTATGTGTCATTTGGAGCAAAATCTCGCATTACCAGTAGAACCCACTGTATATTGACTTCTAAATGAGCTTGAATGTGTTAAAATTGTTCTCCATTGGATTTAGGGCTCCCATCTCATTATGAAAAGGTATTGTTGGTGAAATTCTGACAACCGGATCAAAAGTTACGGATGTTTGAAGTTTAGGTCTCCTTTCGAGCTAAATACCTTATTACAAACCCGACTGTATAATGACTACTAAACAAACTAGAATGGGTAAAAATTGTTCTCCATTGGATGTAGGGCTCCGAGCTCATTCCAAAAAGGTGTTGTACGCAAAAATCGGACAACCAGATCAAATGTTATGGCTGTTACAGTTTATGTGTCAAGTGGAGCAAACTCCCTCATTACCATTGCAACCGACTGTATATTGACTTCAAAAATGAGCTGAAATGTTTAAAATTGTGCTCCATTCGATGTATGCCTCCGAGTATATTCCGTAAAGGTGTTGTGGGCAACAATCAAACATACAAATCAAAATTTATGGCTGTTAGAAGTTTAGGTGTAATTTGGAGCTAAATTTCGCATTACTGCTGCAACTGGCTATATAACGACAACTAAATGAACTGGAATGGGTAAAACTTGTGCTCCAATGAATGTAGTGCTCCGAGCTCATTCCGAAAAGGTGTTGTGGGGTAAAATCAAACAACCGGATCAAAAGTTTTTGTTGTTCAAAGTATAAGTGTAATTTGGAGCTAAATCTCTCACTTTCGCTACAAACCGCATCTAAAATTCTTTCATTTTGAAATTTATGTGTCATTTGGACCTAAATCTTACATTAGTAGTAGAACCCACTGTATATCGACCTCTAAACGAGCTTGAATAGGTTACAATTGTTCTTCATTGGATTTAGGGCTCCTATCTCATTCTGAAAAGGTGTCCTTTGGAGCTAAATTTCGCATTACCACTGCAACCGGCTATATATCAACAACTAAATGAACTGGAATGGGTAAAACTTGTGCTCCAATGAATGTAGTGCTCCGAGCTCATTCCGAAAAGGTGTTGTGGGGGTAAAATCAAACAACCGGATCAAAAGTTATTGCTGTTCAAAGTATAAGTGTAATTTGGAGCTTAATCTCTCACTTTCGCTACAAACCGCATCTAAAATTCTTTCATTTTGAAATTTATGTGTCATTTGGACCTAAATATTCAATTACTAGTAGAACCCACTGTATATTGACCTCTAAACGAGCTTGAATGGGTTAAAATTATTCTCCATTGGATTTAGGGCTCCTATCTCATTCTGAAAAGGTGTCCTTTGGAGCTAAATTTCGCATTACCACTGCAACCGGCTATATATCAACAACTAAATGAACTGGAATGGGTAAATCTTGTGCTCCAATGAACGTAGTGCTCCGAGCTTATTCCGAAAAGGTGTTGTGGGGTAAAATCAGACAACCAGATCAAAAGTTATTGCTACTTAAATTTTGAGTGTCATTTGGAGCTAAATCTCTAACTTTCGCTACAAATCGCATCTAAAATTCTTTCATGTTGAATTTATGTGTCATTTGGAGCAAAATCTTGCATTACCAGTAGAACCCACTGTATATCGACCTCTAAACGAGCTTGAATGGGTTAAAATTGTTCTCCATTGGATTTAGGGCTCCTATCTCATTCTGAAAAGGTGTCCTTTGGAGCTAAATTTCACATTACCGCTGCAACCGGCTATATAACGACAACTAAATGAACTGGAATGGGTAAAACTTGTGCTCCAATGAATGTAGTGCTCCGAGCTCATTCCGAAAAGGTGTTGTGGGGTAAAATCAAACAACCGGATCAAAAGTTATTGTTGTTCAAAGTATAAGTGTAATTTGGAGCTAAATCTCTCACTTTCGCTACAAACCGCATCTAAAATTCTTTCATTTTGAAATTTATGTGTCATTTGACCTAAATCTTACATTACTAGTAGAACCCACTGTATATCGACCTCTAAACGAGCTTGAATGGGTTAAAATTGTTCTCCATTGGATTTAGGGCTCCTATCTCATTCTGAAAAGGTGTCCTTTGGAGCTAAATTTCGCATTACCACTGCAACCGGCTATATATCAACAACTAAATGAACTGGAATGGGTAAATATTGTGCTCCAATGAACGTAGTGCTCCGAGCTTATTCCGAAAAGGTGTTGTGGGGTAAAATCAGACAACTAGATCAAAAGTTATTGCTGTTTAAAGTTTGAGTGTCATTTGGAGCTAAATCTCTAACTTTCGCTACAAACCGCATCTAAAATTCTTTCATTTTGATAATGCAAAATCTTGCATTATCAGTAGAACCCACTGTATATCGACCTCTAAATGAGCTTGAATGGGTTAAAATTGTTCTCCATTGGATTTAGGGCTCCTATCTCATTCTGAAAAGGTGTCCTTTGGAGCTAAATTTCGCATTACCGCTGCAAACGGCTATATATCGACAACTAAATGAACCGGAATGGGTAAAACTTGTGCTCCAATGAATGTAGTGCTCCAAGCTCATTCCGAAAAGGTGTTGTGGGGTAAAGTCAGACAACCAGATCAAAAGTTATTGCTGTTTAAAGTTTGAGTGTCATTTGGAGCTAAATCTCTCAATTTCGCTACAAACCGCATCTAAAATTCTTTCATTTTGAAATTTATGTGTCATTTGGAGCAAAATCTCGCATTACCAGTAGAACCCACTGTATATCGACCTCTAAATGAGCATGAATGGGTTAAAATTGTTCTCCATTGGATTTAGGGCTCCTATCTCATTATGAAAAGGTATTGTGGGTGAAAATCTGACAACCGGGTCAAAAGTTACGGATGTTTGAAATTTAGGTCTTCTTTCGAGCTAAATACCTTATTACCAACCCGGCTGTATATTGAACACTAAACAAACTAGAATGGGTAAAATTGATCTCCATTGGATGTGGGGCTCTGAGCTCATTCTAAAAAGGTGTTGTACGCAAAAATCGGACAACCAGATCAAAAGTTATGGTTGTTACAGTTTATGTGTCAAGAGGAGCAAAATCCCTCATTATCATTGCAAACGACTGTATATTGACTTCTAAAATGATCTGGAATGGTTTAAAATTGTGCTCCATTGGATGTATGCCTCCGAGCATATTCCGTAAAGGTGTTGTGGGCAACAATCAAACATACAAATAAAAAGTTATGGCTGTTAGAAGTTTAGGTGTATTTTGGAGCTAAATTTCGCATTACCGCTGCAACTGGCTATATATCGACAACTAAATGAACTGGAATGGTTTACCCAGAAAACCGCTTCTCGATTTGGATCATTGTCGGACCGGGCAAACTGCTAGGTCTGGCCGCTGGGTTCCAGGATCAGTGGCTCTCAGTTCAGGGCAAACCAGGCCAGGCGGTCTGATGACATTTCGGACCGCTCCCAAGATTGAAGATTGTCAAAAGCCAAGACAAGAAGGCTATCCGCAGTCTCAAGTAGGAGACCGCCCGGGTTGTGCCATAGAGACTCAAGGTTCAAGCCCGGAGAGCAAGCCGCGGTCTCAGATCGGAGACCACCCGGGTTGCATCGTGAAGATCAGCCAAAGTCACGTCCAGAGGGCAGATCGCGGTCTCAAGCCGGAGGCCGCTCGTTCTACATCATTGACTTGGTCACGGCATCTTTAGCCTCAGGTCAAACGGGTCGGAAGGGCAAGCCGTCAGGCCGCGCGGCTTCTTTCTTTTCTTCTTTATGCATCCCGTCACCGCCTGCATGTTTCTCCTGTACCCGGGCAGGTGGTTATTCTATCCCTGCCCATTCGGGCAGGCCCCCAAGCCTATAAATAGGGGGCGGCACTGTTCACAAGACACGCACACTCGAGCCTAGGAGCTCGCTTATTTGAGCTGCGGACTCGAGTTTCCCGTCTTGCGGATTGTCTGACCGGACGGCTTCTCTTTCCTTGCATTTATAACCGCTGTAACCGCCTCATTTGAATCAAAGGAAAGCCCGTCGCAGGAGTGGCATTTGCCGCGGCAGGCGAAGTCCGGCCTCGACCGCTGCTAGCGGTCCAAATTCTCTAACCAAATAGTAACTGATAATCTGCAACCCTCGATTTCCTTCGGAGGCGCACTTTTGAATCGAACAGAAACACGCGACCTTCAGATCGCGGACTGTCAGTGAAATATTTAGTTCAGAATGCCTGACTGCTGTTTGCCCGGAAAACCGCTTCTCGGTTTGAACCATTATCAGACCGCTCGGCCTCCTGGGCTAAGCCGCTGGGTCCTGGAATCGGCGGTTCTCAGTTCAGGAAGGGCCAGGCTGGGCGGCCTGGTGTCATTTCCGGATCGCCCCCAAAGGGATAAGATCGTCAAAGAGCCAAGGCAAGAAGTCCATCCGCGGTCTCAGCCAGCAGGCCGCGCGGGTTGTCCCATAGAAACTCGAAGTTCCAGCCCCGAAGAACAGGCCGGAGCTCCAGATCGAAGGCTATCCAAGTTACCTCTTGAAGATCGGCCAAGTCATGACCAGAAGGCAGACCGCGGCCTCAATCTCCAAACCGCGCGGTCTGCATTATTGACTTGGTCCCGGTGTCCTCAGCCGCAAGCAAGACAGGTCGGGAAGGCAGGCCGTCAGATCGCGCGGCCTCTTTCTTTTTTCTTCTTTTTGTATCCCGTCACCGCCTGCCCGTTTCTCCTGTACCCGGGCAGGAGGTTATTTTATCCCTGCCCAATCGGGCAGGCCCCCAAGCCTATAAATAGGGGGCGGCACTGTTCACAAGACACGCACACTCGAATCGAAGAGCTCGCTTGTCTGAGCTCCGGTCTCGAGTTTCAGGTCTCGCGAACTGTTGACCGGCCGGCTTCTGCTTTCTCGCATTTGTAACCGCTACTTTTCAATAAAAGGAAAGCCCGTCGCAGGAGTGGCATTTGCCGCGACGGGCGAAGTCTGGCCTCGATCGCTGCTAGCGGTCTGAATTCTCTAATTAAATAGTAACTGATAGTCCGCAACCCTCGTTTTCCTTCGGAGGCGCACTTTTGAATCGAACAACTGCCAGTTCCCTCCAAGAGACCGCTCTGACCACAGCGACGATTCTTTATGGGAGGCTCTGGAGCAAACAAAGAGAGACGCCGACCAGGCCCAGAAAGCAACCGATCAGTGTCTGGACGCGATCAGTCAATCTTTAACTCTGTTAACCGAGTGGCTAGCCCCCCAGCAGGTCGCGGTTAACCGTGCAGTAACTCCTGTTCTACCTCCTCCGCCGCCATTTCCACTACCACAAGTCGCTCATTCCCAGCCACCACCAGAAGGTTATGCGGCTCGACAGAACTTCTACCAAGAGGCCGCGCGCTGTATGCCGGCTCGAGTCCTCGACTTCCAAGGGGCGGCTTCTCAGGTTGCTCACCAATCCTACCCGCCTGAGGTCGCCGCCTACCAATCCTACCCGCCTGAGGTCGCCGCCTACCAATCCTACCCGGCTGGAGTCCCTGTCCGCTCCTATCAGGCGGCCTGTCCGCAAATGACCGCAGCTGAGGTAGCTCGTCACTCTGCTTTCCCTCTGTACGAAGATACCGAGGAAAGTTCTCCCTTCACGGACGAGATCCGAGGAGTGTCGGCCCCAAATAACTTTCGAGAACCACGCCTGTCAACATATAATGGGGAGTCCGATCCGGCAATTCATCTCCAAGCATTTGAATCGGCTGTTGCTCTGAGGACCATCATCGACGCAACTAAGTGTAAGCTCCTGGTAACGTCCTTTGATGGACAAGCCCGAGAATGGTTTTACGGATTGCATCATCGATCCATCAGATGTTTTGCGGAATTGCGTAGAGAATTCCTGCTTCGATTCTCTACCTCTAAAAAGAGGAAGAATGGTCCGGCAGCCCTATTTGAGATTCGGCAGCAAGAAAACGAAACGTGGGCCCGTTTCGTCGACCGTTTCCAAAGGGAGATAATGGAGGTACAGAACGTCGATCCGAAATTATACAGGGTCGCTCTGATGCACGGCCTTAGGGAGGGGCCATTGAAATTTGAAGCTCAAATCAGGGAACCAAAGACCTATCAAGAGATGATTAGTCTTGCTAATTAGTTTATCAGAGGGGAAAAGACTAATCCTGGTTATGTTGCCAAGTTGCTCAGCGACAATGATCAGTTTAATTCCGCATCAACCCATCAGCCACGTTACAATCACTCATCCCGGCCTGACTTCGAACCTCGGGCTCAGAGGGGAAGAAATCTTAAGCCTAAGCAACCATTCTTTGGCCATCAACGGTTTCAAGATCAGAAACCGCCGTTGGCCATCACACCCGCTCAAACCCTTGGGGCTCCACAAGTAATGCCGGTATATCTGCCACAATATATCGCACAACCATCCCCAACTATTCCGTCCATCCGATATGATGAATCACAGGAATCATTCACCCCTCTTAACGTCAGCATGAACGAGGTTGTTCAGATTATCCAAAAAACGCCTGACTTCAAGAGACCTCCACCTTTGAAATCGGAAGTTCGCAATCGAAATCCGAACTTCTATTGTGAGTATCACAAAGAGGAAGGGCACCAGACTGAGGATTGCCGGGCCCTCCGATGGTTGATAGAAAAACTCCTGAAAGAAGGGAAGCTCCGAGGGTTGATCAGGCAAGAAACCCCGGTTGAACCACGAATCGAGAAGAAGTAGGAAGCGGTCGAAGTGACCTGGGAGTGTGCTGACATAGAAGAGGCAGGTTGCTATGGGGATATACATCCCGCCACCGAATGTATAGAAGTAAATGATGTTGGCCCCCTTGGCAACATCTATTGTATCCAAGGAGGAGCAGGGCCAGAATCCTCTCGGAAATCCAGCATCGGGAGAGTCTCCAAGCAGGAAGTAGCAGCCGCCTCCACTTCTGCTCCAGAAAGGTCGGTCGTCACTTTCGGCCAAGAAGATCTTCTCCCAAATGCAAATCCTTTCGATGATGCAGTGGTGATAAAGGCAGTCATCGAGAACTACACCGTACATAAAATTCTGATTGATACTGGTAGCTCGGTTAATCTCATTTTCCGCCAAACATTTGTATCCCTTAAGACCGGAAAGTCTTTGCTCTCCACAGAAGGGCCCCTCTACGGCTTCTCAGGAGAAAAGAAAGAAGTGGAGGGGTGCGTGAAGCTTTTGGTGTCGCTAGGGGGTATAACGAAGCTGATAAACTTCGTAGTGGTGGAAGCCCCAAGCAGCTACTGTGCAATCTTCGGGAGACCAATCCTGAACGCTTACAAAGCGATAGTGTCCACTTTCCATTTGGCCTTAAAGTTCGCTGCCGAGGGGCGTCAATATCGGATCTGAAGCGATCCAAAGGTTGCTCGTGAATGTTATGTAAAAACAGTTAATGTGATCACCAAGGCACCACTTCCCATGGTTCAGACTGACATTCATGAGGTATTCAAACTCCCTGAGGAGACCGAGGAAAGCGCAGAGCGGAAAGGGACTTATCTGGAACCTGCCCAGGAGACCCAAGAGATCCCCATTGCTAAAGGAGAAGGGAAGAAGCTGATCATCAACGCCGAGCTATCAGAAGAAGAGAAGGTTCAGTTAATCTCCTGCCTGTTGGAGAATCTAGACATCTTCGCCTGGTCGGCGGAAGATATGCCTGGAGTAGATCCAGATGTTGCGTGCCATCACCTCAACATCTCCCCTGAATTCAAGCCGATCCAACAAAAGAAGAGGGATGTAGCAACCAAGCTGGCGGTACCCATCAAAGAGGAAGTTGCAAAGCTTCTTAAAGCCAATTTCATTTCTGAAATCCAATACCCCACTTGGATGTCAAATGTGGTAATGGTGAAAAAATCTGGGGGAAAATGGCGCATGTGTGTAGATTTTACAAAGCTCAATAAAGCATGCCCCAAAGATTGTTATCCCTTGCCTCAGATGGATGTTTTAGTAGATTCCGCGGTGGGATATAATTTCATGAGCTTTCTAGATGCATTTTTTGGTTACCACCAGATTAAGATGCATAAACCCGATATCCCGCATACATCCTTCATTACCAACGACCGGTGTGTTCGATTCAAAAGTGCGCTCACGAAGAAAATTGAAGGCTGCGGACTATCGGTTACTATTTAGTTAGAGAATTCAGACCGCTAGCAGCGGTCGAGGCCAGACTTCGCCCGTCGCGGCAAATGCCACTCCTGCGACGGGCTTTCCTTTGATTGAAAAGTAGCGGTTACAAATGCGAGAAAGCAGAAGCCGGCCGGTCAACAGTTCGCGAGACCAGAAACTCGAGACCGGAGCTCAGACAAGCGAGCTCTTGGATTCGAGTGTGCGTGTCTTGTGAACAGTGCCGCCCCCTATTTATAGGCTTGGGGGCCTGCCCGAATGGGCAGGGATAAAATAACCTCCTGCCCGGGTACAGGAGAACCGGGCAGGCGGTGACGGGATGAACAAAGAAGAAAAAGAAAGAGGCCGCGCGACCTGACGGCCTGCCTTCCCTACCCGTCTGACTTGAGGCTGAGGATATCAGGACTAAGTCAATGATGTAGACCGAGCGGCCTGGAGATTGAGGCCGCGGTCTGCATTCTGGTCATGACTTAGCCGTTTTTCGCAAGGTATCTCGGATAGCCTTTGATCTGGACCCCCGACTTGTTCTTCGGGGCTGGAACCTCGAGTCTCTATGAGACAACCCGCACGGCCTTCTAGCTGAGACCGCGGATGAACTTCTTGCCTTGGCTCTTTGACGATCTTATCCCTTTGGGGGCGATCCGGAAATGACACCAGGCCGCCCGGCCTGGCCCTTCTTGAACTGAGAACCGCCGATCCCGGGACCCAGCGGCTTGGCCCAAGAGTCCGCGCGGTCTGATAATGGTCCAACCCAAGAAGCGGTTTTCCGGGCAAACATAATCCCCGCATATTTTCAAATCTCAAAAGAATTTCGAAAATATTAGCTTTGACCGGGAGACCGCATCCGACCTGCCTTGAATTCTATAAGAGAGCCAGAGAATCCATTCTACGGAGTTTTTTCCTGAAATCACGGGGTATTACTCGCCAGTTGCGGTCAGAATTTTTAAGACCGGCAATTCTTCAGCAATGGACTTCCTGGACGCTGTGCTAGACCGCGTGGATCCCAGCGGAGACCAGAAGAGGGCGGAAGATAAGAGGCGCGAACCGTTGGGGAAGCCGAATAAGGAGAAAGAAAAGTAAGACCGGAAAGATCGGAAGAAGAGGAAGCGGGCTGAGAAGGCCGCAGCGGCTAGCCTCAAGCCAGTCGTAGACTTATCAACTCCCAAAACTCCTGCAGAGCCCGTGGTGAACAGTTCGGGGCCTCCCCCTGATGTCTCGTCGATCCCTCCCAGCGACCTCAACCAACAGACCGCTAGCTTGCCGAGCAAAGAGGTGGCCGCCACTTCTGAAAAAGTTGTTTCAGACAGCCCTTCGAAGAAGGTCGGCGAAACCGCCTCGTTTGGAGTGGAAATCACCCCATCCGGGAACCCTCACCTGCTTGTCAGGGATCTAGAGGAAGAGGCGGTTAACTCCCCCAGGACGGGCGAACCGAATACTCCTCTGTCCGTGGACGATTATCCCAGCCCCCTAAAAGAAGTTGACCCAGCTCCGGGTAAGAGAGAGAGGAAGAGGAAGCAGACCGGGTCCGTGACCGAGCGGATAACGAAGAAGGTCAAGAGGTTAGCCGCTAAGGAAAGGGCGGCTCTCAAGAAACCGACCGAATCCCTCCTCCAGACCAATTCGCGACTAAAGGAGGAGCTAGGCCTCGTGACTCCTCCGCCCAACAAATCAAATGAATCGCCGGCCACCCCTGATACGAAAACGGGCGAACTGCCTCTGGACCCGGCGAGCAGCTTATCTTTTAATGGGATTTTCCGGGATATGGATGAGCTGGTGAAGCGAGACCAGCTTCTTGACAGCCCGATCGTTTCCGAACGAAACGCTCCTGCCACTGATGATGTAGCCCAGCCTGAGGAGACCGCTCGAATGGAGGTCGAAGAATGAGAAGCCGCCGCCCGGACTGCCTTGGAGGTCGAAAAAAGAACGAGGGAACTTGAAGAAGTTCTGAGAGCGCGGGAGGAGGTTCCCCCAGCGATGACTGGGGAGGAGATAATGACGGTGAAGAAGGAGAGGGCGGAACAGGCCTTGAACAAGCCGTCGCGGCCTGATCCTCTTGCGGCAGGTAAGGATTCTACGGACTACAAAGCTGTCCGCTTTTCCATTCCGCGGCCCCGCCATAATAAATTAGTGAACCCGCCGCCGAGCCTCTTTTCTTTAGCGGCCCGGATCCCTTTCATTAGGCCAAGTACGGAGAGACTCTGGCGTGAGCAATGTCAGAGGATGAACTCGGGACGGTCTAAATGGCCTGCCCGCCCAGGCACTGCTCTCGTATTTATGTTCATTTTTACTTATATATAGCGTTGCATGCTTTTATTTTTCATAACCGAACGGCTTCTTTCAGATAGCGCGGACCAGATTATGAAACCGGGCGACCTTGAGGCCAGCCTGCCTCCGCTGGCCCCCCTGATTTCAACCTGTGCGACGACCTTGCCGGAAGGGCTGCAGCTGTTTGATCGCCTTGAGGCAGATCTGATCAACCTGAGAGCCCGCTTGAAGGAGGCAGAAAACCAGGAGGCCGCCACTCGGACCGCTCTGGCACAATCAGAGATTGACAGGAGATCCAGCACAGAGAGGGTGAAAGTCCTGGAGACTCAGCTTGAGGCCGCGCGGGCAGCAGTGGTGGTACGCGGGCTGCTCTGACCGTCCAACTGGAGAAAGAGAAGAGAGCCTCTGCCAAATTTGAGAGCGACTCAAAATATTACCAGGATAAATTCCTGCGCTTAACCAGAGAAGTCGCCGCTGGTCGGCGAAATATGAACGATGGGGTGGTAGCTGTTAGCCGCCCGACTATTGGAGCGGGCTCGAATCCTCCCGCAGTCCGGGCGGCTGATCCAATGATTGACGAGGCCGCCGCAACCCCCCGTATGATTGCCGCTTCGCGGGTCGAAAGGGATGTCGGGCGGCTTCATAGTACAATCAACCACCTCCACTTTCATACTAGCCAGATTTATTCTCTTTTGAACACCACCAGCGACCAGGTCGCACGACTTCATAGAGAGGATGCCTCCCCAGAACGCCGTCAGCCGTGACCAACTTTTGAGAACTTGTATTATGAATGTGGCTCATCGATTTGAACAATGTTTTTTCTCTCTTATTCTGAATAACTCGCGCGGTCTTCTTTTTAACCGCTATATTTGGTGCCTTGTTTAGATCTTATGTTTTATTCGAACTGACTTCTGGTCGGGCGAACTGTGATGTATGCTTGTTTCTGTTTTTTCGGGATGCCTTTGCTTCTTTTATTTCTCTGGTGAATCTAACCATATAGGCCATTGACCGTGCGGTTAGAATGTATAGCCGCGATATGATTTTACTATTCACAGATCATAGAGATCTATAAGTAGGGAATTTTCCGAAGTCATTCTCACGATTTACAGATGGCGCGATCCAAGAACAAGTCGCAGCGACCTGTTAAAGTTAAAGCCGTCCGAGCTGACGCGGCCTTGGCATTCCATTCGGCGGACCATCCGGAATGCCGCCTCACTCAGAACGAACTGGACGATTTCATTGCCAGCCACATGGTAGGGAGTAATCTGCTCGCGCGACTTCCTTTGCGTGACGAGCGGATTAACTCTTCCAATCCGCACCAGATCGCCGTCCCAGTTGACCACTTCGAATATGGCTTCAAGTTTCCACTGCCGCTTGAAGTCATTGCCATCTTTGACCATTATGGGGTTGTGCCCGGTCAGCTTCCGCCGAACTCCATCGCTTCAATATATAGCTTCATCTCTTACCTGCGGTTCGAGCGAACCAGATTCTCCATCGACCTGTTCAGAAAATTCTTCTCTGTGCGGGCAGTTTCCGACTCGGGGACTTCGACTTATAGGGGGCATCTCTACTTCAGCTGCCACGGGCTGAAGATTGTCAATCTGGCGAACAAAGTCTCCGACTGGTCGGAGCAGTTTGTAATGCTCGAAGGTAACTTCGGACTGTTGCAAACCGACCCGCAGGTTCGGGGGGAGGAGGTTTTCCAAATCCCCCAGGTCGGAAAGATCGAGGCGGACACCTTCGCGTTCCTTGAGAAGGAGCGGTTGGATATCAACCACTACATCCCGCTGTTCTTGGAACTGGAGAATATCCTCCCCGAGCATAGTAAGTCCCCTTAGACCGCCTTTATATGACCGCGCGGCCTTCTTTACTTACGCTTTTGATTTCATTTTGCAGCCGCCCATATCGTTCCTGCGAACAAGCCGGTCAAAGTGTAACCTCGGAAAAAGAGGGCCCGGCCTCTTCTGACGACTACGAAATCCTTCGTTCTAGTGGGAACCCGCCCGATCTGCAGGGCAACCCGACCGTCCTTTGGCATAGGGATGGAAGTCGGATCCGGGTATCCACCGCTCTTCCTCCATGGGGGAGCGACAAAATTGAACGCCATGCCCTAGCCGCCGGGACCGCTTTGTATGGTCGAAAGACCTTAAGGAGGCTGATGAGGACTCCTGAAGAAGAGCTCCCCCGGCTAGCGGCTCAAGCCGGCGCCTGGGGATTTTCGGCCAACCACTTCATGGCCCTGTTGTATAAGCGGCTAGTTTCTGCTCAGAAACTTCTGGAGAGAAAGTACGAGGAGCAGGCCGCGGAGAATACGCGGCTTCGAGAGGAGAACGCGCGGCTTCAGGAAGTCGTGGCGGTGAGTTTTTCAAAAAGACAATGCGATCCCCTTTGATCAGCCCGGGCGACCTAATTCATTTTGCCTTTCTTTTGCAGAGACAATACGAGATGACCAACCCGGCCTTCCAGGACGAGGTGCTACCCCATGTGGCCCAAGGGATCAACAAGGCCTTGGGTCTCATGGGAGACCGGGGCGGTCTGTCCGAAGGATTCGGCGGAACCACCTTCTCCGACCTTTTCCCCGCCTTGGAGGTCCAGGTTGATGAAATCAGCCGACGGAAAAAAGGAAAATCCAAGGTGGGCGAGGAGGCCGAAACCGACGCGGGCAGGGAGATCGTGCTCCATCAAGGAGGCGATGGAAGTGATGAAGCCGCTGAAGAGGCCGACGCGGATGGAGATGCTGATGACTATGACGATGAGGACAGCTTGTCCTCTGGATCCACCGGCTCTGCAAGCAAGACCGGGCGGTCTAGCGACAGCAGTTCGTCCGGCTCCTCCTCACTAAGTGAAGGTTATTCGCCGGAGGTTGACATCGACTCAATTTCTCCTGTCAAGAAGAAGAAGAAAAAATCGGCAGACTAGTGCCCTTTGTTTTTTAATTTAATTTTTGTAACCGCCGGTCTCTTTTTGTTGGCCGGGCGGTCAATATTTTGTAAACACTTTTTTGGGAAATGAAATAGAAATTTTACCTGTCTGATTGTCCTTCTATTATTACTTACTTGTGATACCTTGTCTTTTTTCTTTACTCTCTATGATCTAATCGTGCGGACATCTTAGTCTGAGCATAAGTGATGATTGATTGTCTTCGAAGATCCTTTATCCAGCCCGCGCGATTATTCATTTGGATCTCAGGATATTCGATTTCTAATAACAGATAGATTCATGCGGCTATAATTCGGATCGCGCGGCTTCTCTTCATTTGTAGATATTAAATACTTGCTGCTATGTAATGAATAACAACTTTCACGCAGTTCGGATTCAGTTCTGGCGAGTAATCCATTATGTCTAGAGATAACTTTTGCTAAGAAATAGCTTAACCTGATCGGTTAGAACACAATCCGAGCGACCACATATTCAAATCCAGGAATATCCAATTCTGATTATTCATTCAGGGATGGATAATGCCCGGCCGGTTTAAAATTCAACCCGGATTATATAGCCAGATCCATAAGTATTAACTTGATGGAGTAGAGAGATAGATATATCCGATCGGTCAAAGTGTAACCCGAGCGATCACATAATTAGCTCCAGAAGTATCCAATTTTATAAAGGATGAATAATCCCGCCCGGTTTGAATACAACCCCGGCAATCAGATAATCTGTTCCGGAATCTTGATTAGGAATGGTCAGATCCGCCCGGTTAGAGTGCAACCCGGGCGATCATATGAATAGATTCAGAAACACTTTACTTAATAAAAGACGGGCATATCCGCCCGGTTAGAATGCAACCCGGGTAATCAGATTAGTCAGTCCCGGAAACATCCAACTTAGTTTAAAGATGTATAGATTCGCTCGGCTAGAATACAATCCGGACAACCATATGATCCGAATATAGAAATACCCAACTCATTAACGGATGGGCAGATAGATAAATTCGACCGGTCAGAATGAAATCTGAGCAACTATATATCATTTCCAGAAATATCAATCTTTATAGAAGATGAATGGACTCGCCCGGTTTGAATGTCACCCGGGTAATAGATGATCATCTTCGGAGATTTCCATCTTATAAAACATTGATAAGACCGCCCGGTTATATAACAACCTGGGTAACAGATAATCGGCTCCGGAGATATCCAATTAAAAATTTGATAAGATCGCCCGGTTAAATAACAACCCGGGTAATCATATACTTGTCAGAGAATATCCCAACTTATATCCAATCAGACCATTCGGTTTGGATGTTCAGACCGCTCGGTCTCATTTATCATAACCCTTTATTAGGGTAGACGAACACCTGTACCTGTCTTAACCATATCTTCCTCGAATGGTTTTATACAAGAAACCATAAGAGGCAAACGCCTTCCTGTAGAGAAAGAATAAGAAAAAGGTATGTACAGACTCAAATGACCAAGTGGGCAGGTGGGCCTCGGCGGCGAACATTGCTTTCCTCAAGTGGTCATAAGAGCTGTAAACGACTCATCCGCTCTCTTGCCTAGGGTTACAAGCTGAGTTGATCAATTGGGCAGGTGGGCCTCGGCGGCGAACATTGCTTTCCTCAGAGAGATCAACTCAGTTGTGGGCCCAACTAGGCACCGTTTCGAGAGTACCTAAGAGTATTCGATGGTCACAGACTATGATGATCAGTTGGGCAGGTGGGCCTCGGCGGCGAACATTGCTTTCCTCAGAAAGATCATCAAAGCTGTAACTATATCCCTTCGGGGCATGATAGAGCTGACAATCACCTAGACCTCCCTTGATGCAGGGGTGTGTCAGATATCGGCCGGGATCCAAAATTCTGAAGACCACCGCAGCGGAATTGGCAAGCTACCACTACATGTGTGCGAAAACTCCCCGCATCACATGGTCTTGGTGGGTTTTACGCTACGACTACAATCCGAGGGGGTTCGAGCAGAATTTGGCGATATCTCAGAGGTTTAGGGAATGAGTTATGTATATTGAAATTCACAATGCATGGAACCATCACACAAGAAGAAGTGTCAGTATGGGGCTTTTTATTTAATACCAAAAGAGATGTAAAGAATAAAAGAGATAATTCAAGGGTAGAATCGTTTAAGATCGTCACCGCTCCAAGTACGCGGGATGTCTTCCCCTTCACTGGTTTGGAGACGGTAGGCCCCATTCTTTAATACCTCTTTGATGATGAAAGGTCCTGCCCAATTAGGATCCAGCTTTCCAACATTACCAGACCTGGCTGCAGCATCTACCTTCTTTAATACTAAATCACCACTTGCAAACTGCTTTATTCTGACATTCTTGTCAAAATATTTTGCCATTCTCCTTTTAACTTCCTCCTGTCTGACAGTCGCTTCATCCTGAAGTTCTTCGATCAGATCTAGATTATGCATGAGAGCCTTACTATTTTCATCTATCCAGGATTCTCCTCCTTCTTTGGCGTAAACAACTCTCGGAGTGACTACCTCGAATTCCACAGGGACGACGGCTTCGGAGCCATGAGATAATTTGAAGGGTGTCTCTCCGGTAGCTGAGGACGGAGTAGTACGAAGAGTCCAAAGGATGGAAGGAAGCTGGTCCGCCCAATTCCCTTTTTGATTTAAGACCCTTTTCATCAAGAGCTGCCGGATTTGCCTGTTAGCTGCTTCCACTTGACCATTGGTCCTAGGATGATGAACTGAGGCAAACCGAAGATCAACCCCGATCTGATCACAAAAGCTTATCATCTCCGGATTATTAAATTGTGGGCCATTATCGGTAACAATTGCTAACGGAATTCCATGCCGGCAGATTATTTCCCCCCAGATGAAGTTCCTGACGATCTGAGTTGTTGTTTTTGCTAGCGCTTTTGCCTCAATCCACTTACTGAAATAGTCGATCATTACAAGGATGAAACGGCGTTGACCGCTGGCCATCGGAAAAGGTCCCATAAGATCCATTCCCCATACTGCAAAAGGCCACGGCGCGGTTATCGACCTGAGTGACTGAGCAGGCAAATGCTGAAGAGGAGCGAACTTTTGGCACTGGACACATCGCCTGGCAAATGCTTCAGCATCTTTCCTCATGGTCGGCCAAAAATATCCCTGCCGCAAGATCCTTTTCTCCAAAGTCTTCGCTCCTGAATGACTACCGCACTCTCCCGAATGAATTTCCTGAAGTATAGCCGGGACCTCCTCTTCTGAAACGCACCGTGCTGAGGGAGAAATCAGAGTTTTCCTATACAAGACTCCTGCCATCAAGTAGTAGTAGGCTGCCTTTCTTCTGAATCTATTTCTGTCCTTGATTGACGAATGAAACTCCTCTTTTGACAGAAATAGTTCATAGGGATCTTTCCAGGAAGGATTTTGATTGATCTGCATGAGCTCCTCTTCTTCCGTCCCATCTGTTGCCGGATGAAAAAGTTCTGAGGTCACCCCTCCGGATGGAAGACCAAACTTTGATAATTCGTCTGCCTCTTCATTCTGTGTTCTCGGAATATGTTCGATGATGAAGGATTTGAATCTCCCAATTTCTTTCTTCGCTAGGAATAGATATTTTCTCAACATCGGTTCTCTTGTTTCATAATTCCCCAGAACCTGCGAGGCCATCACAAGAGAATCAGTTTTCACATGAACATGTTCTATCCCAAGCTCCTTCGCGAGTCTCAAGCCAGCCAAGAATGCTTCGTATTCGGCCTGGTTATTTGTAACTGAAAAGAAGAATTTGATAGCCTGCTCCAGCCTGATGCCATTTGGACTGATCAGAACCACTCCGGCTCCCACGGAGTTTCTGCCAGAAGCCCCATCCACATAAATGATCCAAGCCAAGGGAGATTGTATTCTCTGTTCTGGATTAGACTCCGTCGTGTCCACCAAGAAATCTGCCAATACTTGTGCCTTTATTGCCGTTCTGGGAACGTATGATATTTCGAACTCGCTTAGCTCAATTGCCCATTTAGCCAACCTTCCTGAATGATCCGGCTTTTCTAAGATACTTTTTAGTGGATGATCTGAGACCACCTGAATGGGATGAGCCTGAAAATAGGGGCGGAGCCTTCGTGATGACATGACCAAAGCCAAGGCTAATTTCTCCAAGATTGAATATCTAGTTTCCGTATCTTTGAGGATGTGGCTGACATAATATATCGGAAACTGCTTCTTTTTCTCTTCCCGCACCAGGACAGAGCTTATCGCATCTGGGCCCACTCCCAAGTATAAGAATAGTGTTTCCCCTTCGCGAGGGCTTTGAAGAAGAGGGGTTGAGGTTAACTGCTTTTTCAACTGTTCAAAAGCATTGTCGCACTCCTTACTCCATTCGAACTTAGATCCCCCCCTAAGTGTTTTGAAAAATGGAGCGCTTTTGTCCCCCGACTTGGAAATGAATCGGCTCAATCCTGCAAGCCTCCCCCCAAGTTGTTGCACCTCTTTCGGGTTACGGGGAGGGTTCATATCCAGGATGGCTTTTATTTTATCGGGATTTGGTGCGAGGCCATCGGGAGTGAGAAGATGTCCCAGAAATTTTCCTTTGTTGGCCCCAAACACACATTTCAAAGGATTCAGTTTTAATTTAAACCTCCGCAGAGTAGCGAACGTCTCTACGAGGTCTTTCAGATGGATTGAAAAAGTTTTACTTTTTAGAAGAAGATCATCTACATATACTTCAAGATTTCTCCCTTTCTGTTTTTTGAACACTGTGTCCATCATCCTCTGATATGTCGCCCCCGCATTTTTGAGCCCGAAGGGCATGACAAGATAACAATAACATCCATCATTGGTAATGAAGGATGTATGTGGGATATCAGGTTTGTGCATCTTAATCTGGTGATAACCAGAAAACGCATCTAGGAAGCTCATGAAATTATATCCTACCGCGGAATCAACTAAAACATCTATCCGAGGCAAGGGATAACAATCTTTGGGGCACGCTTTATTGAGCTTCGTGAAGTCCACGCACATGCGCCACTTCCCACCAGATTTTGGAACCATTACAATGTTTGACATCCACGTTGGATATTGAATTTCAGAAACAAAACCCGCTTTCAGGAGCTTGGAAACCTCCTCTCTGATGGGCAATGCCAGCTTTGTTGCCACCTCCCTCTTCTTTTGCTGGATCGGCTTGAATTCAGGAGAGACGTTGAGGTGATGGCACGCTACATCTGGATTTACCCCAGGCATGTCCTCCGCTGACCAGGCAAAGATGTCCAAGTTCTCCAACAGGCAGGAGATTAGTTGAGCTTTTTCCTCTTCCGACAGCTCGGCGTTGATGATCAGCTTCTTCTCTTCCCCTTCAGCAATGGGGACTTCTTGGATCTCCTGGGCAGGTTCCAGGTAAACTCCTTTCCGCTCTGTGCTTTCTTTGATTTCCTCAGGGAGCTTGGACACCTCGTAGATGTCATTCCGAGCTTTGTGAAGTGGTGCCTCGGTGATCACATTAACTGTCTTTACATAGCATTCGCGAGCAACCCTTGGATCACTCCGGATCCGATATTGACGCCCCTCAGCGGCGAACTTCAAGGCCAAATGGAAAGTAGATACTATCGCTCTGTAAGCGTTCAGAATTGGCCTTCCAAAAATTGCACAGTAGCTGCTTGGGGCTTCCACCACCACGAAGTTTATCAGCTTTGTTATACCCCCCAGCGATACCAAAAGCTTTACGCACCCCTCTACTTCTTTCTTCTCTCCCGAGAAGCCATAGAGGGGCCCTTCTGTGGAGAGCAAAGACTTCCCAGTCTTAAGGGCTTCAAACGTTTCGCGGAAGATGAGATTAACTGAGCTGCCGGTATCAACCAGGATTTTATGCACGGTGTAGTTTTCAATAACCGCCTTTATCACCACTGCATCATCAAAAGGATTTGCATTTGGGGACAGATCTTCCTGGCCAAAGGTAACGACCGCCCTTTCTGGAGTAGAAGTGGAGGCGACTGCCACTTCTTGCTTCATAACTCTCCCGATGCTAGACTTTCGAGAAGATTCTACTCCTGCCCCACCATGAATGCAATAGACGTTGCCAAGAGGGCCAACGTCATTCACCTCTATACATTCGGTTGTGGGATGTATATCCCCATAGCAACCTGCTTCTTCCACATCTGCACACTCCCATGTCACTTCGACTGCCTCCTTCTTCTCAGCTCGTGGTTCAACCGGAGTTTCTTGCCGAATCAACCCCCGAAGCTTTCCCTCTTTCAGGAGTTTTTCTATCAACCACCGGAGGGCCCGGCAATCCTCAGTCTGATGCCCCTCTTCTTTATGATATTCACAATAAAGGTTCGGGTTCCGATTGCGAACTTCTGATTTCAAAGGAGGGGGCCTTTTAAAGTCAGGCCTCTTCTGAAGAATCTGCACGACCTCATTCATGGTTACGTTGAGAGGGGTGAATGAATCCTGTGATTCATCATATCGGATGGACGGGATAGGTGGAGATGGTTGTGCGATGTATTGTGGCAGATACACGGGCATTATTTGCGGAACTCCCATGGGTTGAGTGGGTGCGATGGCCAACGGCGGTTTCTGATCTTGAAACCGTTGATGGCCGAGAAATGGTTGTTTAGGCTTTAGATTCCTCCCCCTCTGAGCCCGGGGTTCGAAATCAGGCCGAGATGGATGATTGTAACGTTGCTGATGAGTTGATGCGGGATTAAACTGATCGTTATTGCTGAGCAATTTGGCGACATAACCAGGATTAGTCTTTTCTCCCCTGATAAATTTGTTAGCCAGACTAATCATCTCCTGGTATGTTTTTGGCTCCCTGATTTGAGCTTCAAATTTCAGCGGCCCCTCCCTAAGGCCATGCATCAGAGCGACCCTATATAACTCTGGATCGACGTTTTGCACCTCCATTATCTCCCTTTGGAAACGGTCAACGAAGCGGGCCCACGTTTCATTTTCCTGCTGCCGTATCTCAAATAGGGCTGCCGGACCGTTCTTCCTCTTTTTCGAGGTAGAGAATCGAAGCAGAAATTCTCTACGCAGTTCTGCAAAACATCTAATGGATCGAGGATGCAATCCATAGAACCATTCTCTTGCTTGTCCATCGAAGGACGTCACCAGGAGCTTACACTTAGTTGCATCAGTGATGGTCCTCAGAGCAACAGCCGATTCAAACGCTTGAAGATGAATTGCCGGATCGGACTCCCCACTATATGCTGACATGCGTGGTTCTCGAAAGTTGTTTGGGGCCGGCTCTCCTCGGATTTCGTCGGTGAAGGGAGAACTCTCCTCGGCATCCTCGTACAGAGGGAAAGCAGGGTTATAAGGGACCTCTGCTGCGGTCACTTGCGGACAGGCCGCCTGATAGGAGCGGGCAGGAGCTCCAGCCGGGTAGGTTTGGAAAGCGGCGACCTCAGGCGGATAGGAAAAATGAGCGGCTTGAGAGGCCGCCCCTTGAAAGTCAAGGACCCGAGCCGGCATACATCGCGCGGCCTCTTGGTAGAAATTCTGCCGATCCGCAGAACCTTCTGGTGGCGGTTGGGAGTGAGCGACCTGCGCAAATGGGTATGGAGGTGGAGGAGGTAGAACAGGGGTCATGGCCGGGTTAACCGCGGCCTGTTGGGGGGCTAACTGCTTGGTTAGCAGAGCTAGAGCCTGACTGATCGCGTCCAGACGCTGATCAGTGGCATTCTGAGCCTGGTCGGCTTCTCTCTTAGTTCGCTCCAGAGCCTCCCACAGGGAGTCATCGCTATGATCGGACCGGTCTCTTGGAGGGAACTGGCGGTCTGACATTCTGAACCAAAGATTTCGCTGATAGTCCGCGATCTGAAGGTCGCGTGTTTCTGTTCGATTCAAAAGTGCGCTCACGAAGAAAATTGAAGGCTGCGGACTATCGGTTACTATTTAGTTAGAGAATTCAGACCGCTAGCAGCGGTCGAGGCCAGACTTCGCCCGTCGCGGCAAATGCCACTCCTGCGACGGGCTTTCCTTTGATTGAAAAGTAGCGGTTACAAATGCGAGAAAGCAGAAGCCGGCCGGTCAACAGTTCGCGAGACCAGAAACTCGAGACCGGAGCTCAGACAAGCGAGCTCTTGGATTCGAGTGTGCGTGTCTTGTGAACAGTGCCGCCCCCTATTTATAGGCTTGGGGGCCTGCCCGAATGGGCAGGGATAAAATAACCTCCTGCCCGGGTACAGGAGAAACGGGCAGGCGGTGACGGGATGCACAAAGAAGAAAAAGAAAGAGGCCGCGCGACCTGACGGCCTGCCTTCCCTACCCGTCTGACTTGAGGCTGAGGATATCAGGACTAAGTCAATGATGCAGACCGAGCGGCCTGGAGATTGAGGCCGCGGTCTGCATTCTGGTCATGACTTAGCCGTTTTTCGCAAGGTATCTCGGATAGCCTTTGATCTGGACCCCCGGCTTGTTCTTCGGGGCTGGAACCTCGAGTCTCTATGAGACAACCCGCGCGGCCTTCTAGCTGAGACCGCGGATGAACTTCTTGCCTTGGCTCTTTGACGATCTTATCCCTTTGGGGGCGATCCGGAAATGACACCAGGCCGCCCGGCCTGGCCCTTCTTGAACTGAGAACCACCGATCCCGGGACCCAGCGGCTTGGCCCAAGAGTCCGCGCGGTCTGATAATGGTCCAACCCAAGAAGCGGTTTTCCGGGCAAACACGGTGTTATTGTTATCTTGTCATGCCTTTCGGGCTCAAAAATGCGGGTGCGACATATCAAAGAATGATGGACACGGTTTTCAAAAAGCAGAAAGGAAGAAATCTTGAAGTATACGTTGATGATCTTCTTCTAAAAAGTAAAACTTTTTAATCCATCTGAAAGACCTCGTAGAGACGTTCGCTACTCTACGGAGGTTCAAATTAAAACTAAATCCACTGAAATGTGTGTTCGGGGCAAACAAAGGGAAATTTCTTGGACATCTTCTCACCCCCGATGGCCTCGCGCCAAATCCAGATAAAGTAAAGGCCATCCTAGATATGACCCCTCCTCGTAATCAGAAAGAGGTGCAGCAACTTGGGGGGAGGTTGGCAGGACTAAGCCGGTTCATTTCCAAGTCAGGATATAAGAGCGCTCCATTCTTCAAAACTCTCAAGGGAGGATCTAAGTTTGAAAGGAATGAAGAGTGCGATAGTGCTTTCGAACAGTTGAAAAAGCAGTTAACCACAACCACTCTTCTCCAAAGCCCTCGCGAAGGGGAAACATTATTCTTATACTTGGGAGTGGGTCCAGATGCAATAAGCTCTGTCCTTGTTCGGGAGGAGAAAAAGAAGCAATTTCCGATATATTACGTCAGCCACATCCTCAAAGATGCGGAAACTAGATATTCAATTCTGGAAAAATTAGCCTTGGCTTTGGTCATGTCATCACGAAGGCTCCGCCCTTACTTTCAGGCTCATCCTATCCAGGTGGTCTCGGATCATCCACTAAGAAGTATCCTGGAAAAGCTAGATCATTCAGGAAGATTGGCCAAATGGGCGATCGAGCTCAGTGAATTTGAAATATTATACATTCCCAGAACGGCAATAAAGGCACAAGTACTGGCAGATTTCTTGGTGGACACGATGGAGTCTAATCCAGAACGAGTAGAGGAATCTCCTTTTGCCTGGATCATTTATGTAGATGGAGCTTCAGGAAGAAACTCCGTGGGAGCCGGAGTAGTTCTTATCAGTCCAAACGGCATCAAACTTGAGCAAGCAATCAAATTCTTCTTTCCAGTGACGAACAACCAGGCTGAATACGAAGCACTCTTGGCCGGCCTAAGACTCGCAAAAGAGCTTGGGATAGAGCATGTTCATGTAAAAACTGATTCTCTTGTAATGGCTTCACAAGTTCTAGGGAATTACGAAACAAGAGAACCAATGCTGAGAAAGTATCTATTGCTAGCTAAGGAAGAGATCGGGAAATTCAAATCCTTCATCATCGAGCACATTCCAAGGACACAAAATGAAGAGGCAGACGAGTTGTCGAAGTTTGGTCTTCCATCAGGAGGGGTGACCTCGGAACTTTTTCATCCGGCCACAGAGAAAGAGGAGCTCATGCAGATCGATCGGAATCCTTCCTGGAAGGACCCTTATGAATTATTTCTGTCAAGAGGGGAGTTTCATCAATCGATCAAGGACAAAAGTAGATTCAGGAGAAAGGCGGCCTACTACTACTTAATAGCAGGAGTTTTGTATAGAAAAACTTTGATTTCTCCCTCAGCACGGTGTGTTTCAGAAGAAGAGATCCCGATCATACTTCAGGAAGTTCATTCTGGGGAATGCGGTAGCCATTCAGGGGCAAAAACCTTAGAGAAAAGGATCCTGCGGCAAGGATATTTCTGGCCAACTATGAGAAAGGATGCTGAAGCATTTGCCAAGCGTTGTGTACAATATCAGAAATTTGCTCTTCTTCAACATCTGCCCGCTCAATCGCTTAGGTCAATAACTGCACCCTGGCCCTTCGCGGTATGGGGGATGGATCTTGTCGGACCCTTTCCAATGGCTAGCGGCCAGCGCCGCTTTATCATAGTAATGATCGACTACTTCAGTAAGTGGATTGAGGCAAAAGCATTGGCAAAAACTACTACCCAAATTATCAAAAAATTTATCTGGGGAGAAATAGTCTGCCGACACAGAATCCCGCTGGCAATTGTCACTGATAATGGACCGCAGTTCAATAATCCCGAGATGATAAACTTTTGTGATCAAGTTGGAATAGATCTTCGGTTCGCCTCAGTACATCATCCAAGGACCAATGGTCAAGTTGAAGCTGCAAACAGGCGAATTCAGCAACTCCTGATGAAAAGAGTTTTGAATCAAAAAGGAAATTGGGCAGACCAACTTCCCTCCATCCTTTGGACTCTTCGCACTACCCCATCTTCAGCTACAGGGGAGACACCATTCAAATTATCTCATGGCTCGGAGGCTGTTGTTCCTGTAGAGTTTGAGGTGGTCACTCCAAGAGTTGTGTATGCAAAAGAGGGAGGAAAAGCATGGGTAGAATACAATGATGAGGCCATCATGTATAGTCTGGATCTGATCGAAGAGCTTCAGGACGAGGCAACAATCAGGCAGGAAGAAGTTAAGAGGAGGATGGCAAAATATTTTGACAAAAATATCAGGGTAAAGCGGTTTGCAGTTGGGGATTTGGTGTTAAAAAAGGTAGATGCTGCGGCCAGATCTGGTAATGTTGGGAAGCTGAATCCCAACTGGCCAGGGCCTTTTATTATCAAAGAGGTATTAAAGAATGGGGCCTACCGTCTCCAAACCAGCGATGGAGAAGACATCTCACACACCTGGAGCGGTGACGATCTTAAACGATTTTATCCTTAAAATATCTCTTTCATTCTTTACATTTCTTGATATAAAATGAAAGGCCCTATACTGACACTTCTCCTTGTCCAAATGGTGCTCTGCATTATTAATATATATGTGTATACGTATCTCACTCCCTGAACCTCTGAGATATCGCCAAATTCTGCTCGAACCCCCTCGGATTGTAGTCATAGCGTAAAACCCACCAAGACCATGTGATGCGGGGAGTTTTCGCACACATGTAGTGGTAGCTTGCCAATTCCGCTGCGGTGGTCTTCAGAACTTTGGATCCCGGTCAATATCTGACACACCCCTGCATCAAGGGAGGTCTAGGTGATTGTCAGTCTATCGTACCCCGAAAGGGATATAGTTACAGCTTTGATGATCTTTCTGAGGAAAGCAATGTTCGCCGCCGAGGCCCACCTGCCCAACTAATCATCATAGCCTGTGACCATCGAATACTCTTAGGAACTCTCGAAACGGAGCCTAGTTGGGCCCACAACTGAGTTGATCTCTCTGAGGAAAGCAATGTTCGTCGTCGAGGCCCACCTGCCCAATTGATCAACTCGGCTTGTAACCCTAGGCAAGAGAGCAGATGAGTCACCTACAGCCCTTATGACCACTTTGTTTACCCGGGAAACCGCTTCCAGGAGGGTTACTCCCAGACCGCGCGGTTTGCGGGTCTAAGTCGCCCGGTTCAGGTCAAACGAGGTTTATCGGCTCCGGCTAGCACAGGCCGGGCGGTCTGTGACAACTCAGGCCGCCTCCAAGTACTAAAGGTAATCAGAACCTAAGTCCAACAGGACAAGCCGCGGTCTCAAGTCGGAAGTCGCGCGGCCTATGCAATAGAGGCAGCCAAGGTCCAAAGTCAAAGAACAAGCCGCGGTTTCATAGCAGAGCCCGAGCGGGTAGCCTCATCGCCTTGGCCTCCTCATCTCTAGCTACTGGTCAGACAAGTCGGAAGGGCAAGCCGCCAGGTCGCGCGGCTTATTTACTTCTCCTTTTTAGTGTATCCCGTCACCGCCTGCCCGTTTCTCCTGTACCCGGGCAGGCGGTTATTTTATCCCTGCCCGCTCGGGCAGGCCCCCAAGCCTATAAATAGGGGGCGGCACTGTTCACAAGACACGCACACTTGAATCTGGGAGCTCGCTTGTTTGAGCTGCGGACTCAAGTTTCCCGTCTTGCGGACTGTCTGACCGGCCGGCTTCTTTTTTCCTGCACTTGCAGCCCGCTGTAACCTCTTTTTGTAATCAAAGGAAAGCCCGTCGCAAGAGTGGCATTCGCCGCGGCGGGCGAAGTCTGGTTTTGACCGCTGCCAGCGGTCTCCCTTTTTTCTACTTAAAAAGTAACCGACAACCCGCAGCCTCCGGTTTCCTTCGGAGGAGCGATCTCAGCCTCAACAGAAACACGCGACCTTCAGATCGCGGATTGTCGGCGAAATCCCTTTTCCACTATAATGTCAGACCGTCAGTTCCCCCTTGGAGACCGCTCCGATCATAGCGAGGATTCTCTATGGGAAGCCCTCGAGCAATCAAAGAGAGAAGCCGAGCGGGCTCAGCGGGCCACTGATCAGCGACTTGAAGAGATCAGTCGGGCTTTAGCAATACTGACTGAGCGATTAGTCCCGCAACAGGCCGCGACTAATCGGGCGGGTACCCCAGTCCTTCCTCCACCTCCTCCCTACTCGCTACCGCAAGTCGCTAACTTCCAGCTCCATCAAGAAGACCCTGTGGCTAGGGAAAACTTCTATCAAGCCGCGCACAACATGCCAGCTCGAGTTCTCGACTTCCAGGGAGCGACTTCCCATGCTGCCCGTCTTTCCTACCCGCCTGAAGTGCCCATCCATCACTCCTACCCGCCAGAAGCGGCCGCCCGGTCTTCTCATCAGGCGGCCTGTCCGCAAATAGCCGCAGCTCCAGCGGCTTATTACCCTACACCTCAATATGAAGACATGGAAGAGACCTCTCCCTTTGTGGACGAAGTCAGGGGGGAACCTGCCCCTAATAATTTCAGGGAACCTCGCCTGCCAGCGTTCAATGGAGAGACTGACCCAACGGTTCATTTGCAAGCTTTTGAGTCAGCCGTTGCTCTCAGAACCCTGACCGATGCCACCAAATGCAAGCTTCTCGTAACCTCCTTTGAAGGACAAGCGAGGGAATGGTTCTATGGATTACACCCCAGGTCGATCATTGTTTCGCGGAGCTGCGAAAAGAATTCCTGCTAAGATTCTCCACCTCGAAGAAAAGAAAGAGTGGCCCGGCGGCCCTCTTTGATATAAAACAACGGGAAGGCGAAACATGGGCCCATTTTGTGGATCGATTCCAAAGGGAGATCATGGAAATCCAGAATGTGGACCCGGAGCTGTATAGGGTTGCCCTCATCCATGGCCTGAGGGAGGGCCCCCTAAAGTTTGAAGCAAATATAAGGGAGCCCAGGACTTATCAAGAGATGATAAGTCTGGCAAATATGTTTATCAGAGGAGAAAAGAGCAATCCAGATTACGTCGCGAAGTTGGTAAGCGACAAGGAGCCATCAAATACATCCTTCCATCGTCCACCATCAAATCAGTCCCACTTCGAACCCCGCTCCCAAAGGGGGAGGAACTTCAAAAATAAACAACCATTTATGGGCCATCAGCGATTTCAAGATCAGAAACCACCGCTGGCCATCGCTCCCGCCCCATCCGCTCTCCTTCCGCAGATCATGCCGGTATACTTACCACAGTATGCCGCGCAGCCACCCCCAGTCCTTCCATCAACTCAATACGATAATTCGCAAGACTCGTTCACCCCCCTAAATGCCACCATGGACGAGATAGTCCAAATTCTGCAAAAGAGGCCAGATTTCAAAAGGCCTGCTCCTCTGAAGTCGGATGTTCATAGTAGAAATCCGAACCTTTATTGTGAATACCATAAAGAGAGGGGACATTTGACTGATGATTGTCGGGCCCTTCGTCTGCTTATAGAAAGGCTCCTGGGAGAAGGAAAGCTCCGGGGTCTGATTCAGAAAGATAAAATTGCTGAGCCAGCCACCGAGAAGAGAAAGGAGAAAGAAACAGTAGAAGTGACCTGGGAGTGTGCCGACGTCGAGGACGCCGGCTGTTATGGTGACATCCATCCCTCTACCAAATGCATCGAAGTCAATGATGTGGGCCCCTTGGGGGACATCTATTGTATCCATGGAGGAGCTGGAGCAGAATCATCTCGCAAATCCAGTATTGCAAGAGTTCTAAGACAGGAAGTGGTAGCCACAACAAGTTCTCCTCCCCAAAGCACTGTCGTCACGTTTGGTCAGGATGACCTTCCCCCTAATGCTAATCCTTTCGATGATGCGGTGGTCATCAAGGCCGTCATCGAAAACTACACGGTCCACAAGATTCTGGTTGATACTGGCAGCTCCGTCAACCTCCTTTTCCGCCCAACTTTCGAGGCCCTGAAGACTGGAAAGCAGCTGCTTTCCACCGATGGGCCCCTCTATGGCTTTTCTGGGGAGAAGAAGGAAGTAGAGGGTTCAGTGAAACTCCTGGTCTCTCTTGGAGGGGTGATAAAGTTGGTCAATTTTGTGGTGGTGGACGCTCCGAGCAACTACTGTGCTATCTTCGGGAGGCCGGTTCTCAACGCATACAGAGCGGTAGTATCTACTTTTCACCTCGCTCTCAAGTTCGCCGCAGAAGGGAAACAATATCGGGTCAGGAGCAACCCAAAGGTGGCTCGGGAATGCTACGTCCGAACTGTCAACGTGATCACTGACGTTCCACTTCCTGAGGCCGAGGCTGAGGTTTTGATGATTGCTGAATCTTCAGGGCCTGCAGAGGAAGAGAAGGATCGAGAAGGGGCTCACTTGGAACCTGCCCAAGCGACCCAAGAAGTTCCTGTTGCTGAGGAGACAGAAAAGAAACTAGTCATCAACGCTGAATTACAAGAGGAGGAGAAAGCGGAGCTAATCTCCTGCCTGCTGAAGAATCTGGATGTCTTCGCTTGGTCAGCGGAGGACATGTCAGGGGTGGATCCGGACGTGGCTTGCCATCATCTCAATGTGTCTCCTGAGTTCAAGCCCGTCCAGCAGAAGAAAAGAGAAGTGGCGACCAAGCTGGCGTTGCCCATCAGAGAGGAGGTTTCCAAACTCCTAAAAGCTGGTTTTATTTCTGAGATTCAATATCCCACGTGGATGTCGAACGTTGTAATGGTCAAAAAATCTGGTGGGAAGTGGCGCATGTGCGTAGACTTCACCAAACTCAATAAAGCGTGCCCTAAAGATTGTTACCCTTTGCCTCGGATAGATGTTTTAGTTGATTCTGCGGTTGGGTATGGATTTATGAGTTTCCTCGATGCCTTCTCTGGGTATCATCAAATCAAAATGCATAAACCTGATATCCCGCATACCTCATTCATCACGAACGATGGGTGTTACTGTTATCTCGTAATGCCTTTCGGACTCAAAAATGCGGGCGCAACATACCAACGAATGATGGATACCGTTTTTAAAAATCAAAAGGGCAGGAACCTCAAAGTCTACGTTGATGACCTTCTTCTAAAAAGCAAAACATTCTCGCTACACTTGGAAGACCTCGTAGAGACGTTCGCTACTCTACGAAGGTTCAAGTTAAAACTAAACCCATTAAAATGTGTATTCGGAGCAAGCAAAGGAAAATTTCTCGGGCATCTTTTAACTCCTGAAGGCCTTGCGCCAAACCCGGATAAAGTGAAAGCTATCCTTGATATGACCCCTCCTCAAAATACTAAAGAAGTTCAACAACTTGGGGGAAGACTGGCAGGATTGAGCAGGTTTATCTCTAAATCTGGAGATAAAAGTGCCCCATTCTTCAAAATACTACGAGGGGGATCGAAATTCGAATGGAGCAAAGAATGTGACAGGGCTTTCGAGCAGTTAAAAGAGCAATTAACTTCAACTCCGTTACTTCAAAGTCCCCGTGAGGGGGAGAATCTTTTCTTATATCTGGGAGTCGGACCAGATGCAGTAAGTTCTGTCCTCGTTCGGGAGGAAAAGAGGAAGCAGTTTCCAATATATTACGTTAGCCACATCCTTAAAGATGCAGAAACCAGATATTCGATCCTGGAGAAGCTGGCCTTGGCTTTGGTCATGTCATCACGAAGGCTCCGCCCCTATTTTCAGGCTCATTCCATTCAGGTAGTCTCGGACCATCCACTAAAGAGCATCTTGGAAAAGCCGGATCATTCAGGAAGGTTGGCTAAATGAGCAATTGAGCTAAGCGAGTTCGAAATATCATATGTTCCCAGAACGGCAATAAAGGCACAAGTATTGGCAGATTTCTTGGTGGACACGACAGAGTCTAATCCAGAAAAGAGAGTACAAACTCCCTTGGCTTGGATCATTTATGTGGATGGGGCTTCTGGCAGAAACTCCGTGGGAGCCGGGGTGGTTCTGATCAGTCCAAATGGCGTCAGGCTGGAGCAGGCCATCAAATTCTTCTTTTCAGTTACAAATAACCAGGCCGAATACGAAGCATTCTTGGCTGGCTTGAGACTCGCGAAGGAGCTTGGGATAGAACATGTTCATGTGAAAACTGATTCTCTTGTGATGGCCTCGCAGGTTCTAGGGAATTATGAAACAAGAGAACCAATGTTGAGAAAATATCTGTTCCTAGCGAAGAAAGAAATTGGGAGATTCAAATCCTTCATCATCGAACACATTCCGAGAACACAGAATGAAGAGGCAGACGAATTATCAAAGTTTGGTCTTCCATCCGGAGGGGTGACCTCAGAACTTTTTCATCCGGCAACAGATGGGACGGAAGAAGAGGAGCTCATGCAGATCGATCAAAATCCTTCCTGGAAAGATCCTTATGAACTATTTCTGTCAAAAGGGGAGTTTCATTCGTCAATCAAGGACAGAAATAGATTCAGAAGAAAGGCAGCGTATTACTACTTGATGGCAGGAGTCTTGTATAGGAAAACTCTGATTTCTCCCTCAGCACGGTGCGTTTCAGAAGAGGAGGTCCCGGCCATACTTCAGGAAATTCATTCGGGAGAGTGCGGTAGTCATTCAGGAGCGAAGACTTTGGAGAAAAGGATCTTGCGGCAGGGATATTTTTGGCCGACCATGAGGAAAGATGCTGAAGCATTTGCCAGGCGATGTGTCCAGTGTCAGAAGTTCGCTCCTCTTCAGCATTTGCCTGCTCAGTCACTCAGGTCGATAACCACGCCGTGGCCTTTTGCAGTATGGGGGATGGATCTTATGGGGCCTTTTCCAATGGTCAGTGGTCAGCGACGCTTTATCATGGTAATGATCGACTATTTCAGTAAGTGGATCGAGGCCAAAGCATTAGCAAAAACTACTACCCAAATTGTCAGAAACTTCATCTGGGGGGAAATAGTTTGCCGGCATGGAATACCGCTGGCAATCGTCACCGATAATGGTCCACAGTTCAATAATCCAGAGATGAAAAATTTTTGTGATCAGGTCGGGATTGATCTTCGGTTTGCCTCGGTACATCATCCGAGAACAAATGGGCAAGTAGAAGCAGCAAACAGGCAAATCCGACAACTCTTGATGAAAAGAGTCCTAAATCAAAAAGGAAACTGGGCGGATCAGCTTCCTTCCATTCTTTGGACTCTTCGTACTACCCCGTCCTCAGCCACAGGGGAGACACCATTCAAGTTGTCTCATGGCTCGGAGGCCGTCGTTCCTGTAGAATTTGAGGTGGTCACTCCAAGAGTTATGTTCGGAAAAGAAGGAGGAGAAGCATGGGTAGAATGCAATGACGAGGCTCTCAAGTGTAGTTTGGACCTAATCGAAGAACTTCAGGATGAGGCTACAATCAGGCAAGAAGAGGTCAAAAGAAGGATGGCAAAGTACTTTGACAAAAATGTCAGGGTAAAACATTTTGCGGTCGGCGACCTTGTGTTAAAGAAAGTTGATGCAGCGGCCCGAACGGGTAGCGTCGGGAAGCTAGATCCGAATTGGGCTGGACCTTTCATCATCAAGGAGGTACTAAAAAGTGGAGCTTATCACCTCCAAACAAGTGACGGAGAAGACATCCCGCGCACCTGGAGTGGCGACGACCTCAAACGGTTCTATCCTTGAAATGTCCTTTTTATTCCTGCAGTTTTTTGATATTTTAATAAAAAAGCACCATACTGACACTTCTCCATGTCTGATATTTTCCTCTTTGTACTCTCTCATATCTATCAAACTCACTGAACCGCGGAGACATCGCCAAGTTCTGCTTGAACTCCCTCGGATTGTAGTCATTAGCGTAAAACCATAAAGATCGTGTGTAGCGGGGAGTTTTCGCACACATGTAGTGGTGGCTTGCCAATTCCCGAGCGGTGGTCTTCAGAACCTTGGATCCCGGCGGATATCCGACACACCCCTGCATCAAGGGAGGTCTAGGTGAATGTTGGCTCTATCATGCCCCGAGGGGATATAATTACAGCTGTGATGATCCTTCTGAGGAAAGCAATGTCGGTATAGCCCCCGCGGCATAACCACACCTGCCCAACTGATCATCTTAGTCTGTGACTATCGAATACTCCAAGGTACTCTCGAGCGATGCCTAGGCGGGACCCACAACTAAGTTGATCTCTCTGAGGAAAGCAATGTCGGTATAGCCCCCGCGGCATAACCACACCTGCCCAATTGATCAACTCGGCTTGTAACCCTAGGCAAGAGAGCAGCCGAGTCGCTTACAGCCCTTATGACCACTTGAGGAAAGCAATGTTCGCCGCCTAGGCCCACCTGCCCACTTGGTCGTCTGGGTCTGTACTTTCTTCTCTTTATTTATACAGCTTTTATGACCGCTTGAGGAAAGCAATGTTCGCCGCCTAGGCCCACCTGCCCACTTGGTCATCTGAGTCTGTAGTCATCTTTATAACATTATAAGAGATTATCTCATTCCATATGGTCATTATAGACCGTTTGGAGAAGAAAGCAGGATTCCTATACATATAGCACAAACCGGACGACTTGATGATCAAACCGTGCGGTTTGAAATAAGCAGATACCAAGCCTTTCAGGCGGTCTGGTTAATAAACCAGGCGGTCTGGTAATTAAACCAGGCGGTCTCAAAATTAGCAGGTTCCAAGGTTGTCATGCGGCTCAATCTTTCAAACCGGACGGCTTGAAATAAAACTGGGTATCGTTAAGGTATCAAGCTGAATATCAGGGGAGCAAGCATAATCATGATCGGCCGATCTTATCATCCGGATTATGAATTTTATCATCCTTATGGGTTTCCATTCAATCCGATCGGATAATCACAGGATCTTTTAAATCAGGCAGTTATAATTTTCACTACAAGTATTATGCCTGCTCATCATACGAATTTAATGCACAGTTCGTGCGGCTTGTTGTTCAAGACGGTTATAATTTTCACTACAAGTATTATGCCTGCTAATCGTACAAATTTAATATGCAGTTTGCGGATTAAGTACTAACCGAACGATCTATCGATTGGTCTTCTTGAGATCGGATATTCTCTTTATAGTCGCGCGACTCGGTTATTTCAAAATACTGGATCGGTTATCTGATTGCATTCGCGAAGACTTGCCCTCTATCCCGGAAAGCAAGTATGCCGGGTCTATTAGCAACCACGCGGCTTGATTACGCCCGGTTTCCGGAGTGTACAAATTCGAAATAAGTCGGCTCTTCTTCAGAACGAATCAAATAAATTCGACGCGGATTAACAGGAGCGGGCTGTGCCAGTATTTTTCAGATACTTTAACGGAGTCTCGGGGAGATCGCTATCCAAACCGGATAGATTAAACACTAAGGCGCACGGCTTGGTAAGGTTCAATACAGAGAAATCACAAGCAAATACAAATAAGTCGCAGAAGGTAGACAGACAGATAAGTAAAAACTTTTCATTTCAATAAACCACTGTTTACATTATATTTTAAGCCGTCCGGCTAACAACATCAAGCCGGCGGCTATTCAAAATAAAAAACAAAATACATCTATTGATCGTGCGACTTGAGTTTCTTAGATGCAGGAGCACTTGAATGTTCGTTGCCGTCGACCGAAACATCGGGAGAATAGCCTTCGCTGCCCGAAGAGGATGAGCTGCTCAACTCGCCCGACTTGCGACCAACATCTTCTTCAGAATCGCTGGGTTCGAACTCTGAGCTACCTTCACCGCTCTTGGCCGCTTCGGGTTCTTCGGCCTCGACGTCCTCATCTTCACTCTCTTCCGAGCTGGATCCATCAACCTTGTTCTTCCCCTTGGCCTTCCGCCTGATCTTTTCCAGCTTCTTCTGCAAGGTCGGATAAGCATCCGAAAAGGTGAAATGCTCAAAACCGGGCGCGAACCCTTTGAGCTCCCGCAAGCGGTTAAAAGCATTTTCAATTCCCTCGGCGACATGAGGGAAGAGTTCTTGCTGATAAACCGGGTCGGTCTCATCATATTTAGCCTGCAAAAGAAGAGAGTAAGGTAAGACCGGGCGGTTTGAGAACATCGGTATTAAAGCTGGTCAGGTGATAACTTACCAACTCGGCTTCCTTTAACCGCTCATTCTCCGTTCTTAATTCGGCGATTTCCTTCTCTTGGAGGCTGTTATCTCTGATCAACCTTTTCAGGGTCATCCCCATAAAGGCGTTTGTGGTAAAACTCTCGGCAGCTACCCGCGCGGCCTCCCTGGCGAGCTCCTCCACAGGAACTTTCCTTAGCCTCCTGAAGTTCCGCCGGCCGAACATGCCAATGCTGGCGGCCTCAGCATGCCGACCCGACTTCTCGCTCGCCCAGTGGGGAAGCGCGGTAGAGATCTGGACGCTATCGCCGTTCGGGTGCCAGGTCAAAACCGGGCAGCCCTTCAGGTCCTTCACCTTGCTGAAAGATCGGAGGGCGGCGAAGTCGCCCAAGGAGCCCGAATCCTCCCCATCAGATGGCAGCGGCTTGTTCCTGGCTTGCCTCTTTCTTCTCTCCGTCTGGGTCAGGACCAGACCGGACGGACTGACCGGCTTGTTAACAGGAACCACGGCTTGGGCTATAAAACAAGAAGAGTCAGCACAAGAGATCAAGCGGTTAGCATTCAAGTCGGAGGCAAAGAGAAGCTTACTATCTTCAAGCCGAACGTTCTCCAGTTCGGCAAGCAGAGGGATGTAGTAGCTTATGTTAAGCCGCTCATCCTTGAGGAGCTTACAGATCCCTTTCTCCACCTCGCTGATTGGCACTGGCTGAAAAGCCTCCTCAGGCCGCACCTGCGGGTTCGGGTTCAACAAGCCCAGCCGGCCTTCGAAGATCAGGTACCTCTCCGACCAGGCAGTTACCTTGTTCGCCAGGTTGACCATCTTCAACCCGCGGCAACCGAAGTAGAGGTGGCCTTTGAAGACGTCCGATTCAGAGTCCGGGATGGCCCGAACTGAGAATATCTTCCTGAAGAGATCCATGGAGAAGCGGACTCTCTCAGATCGAAGGTAAGAGATAAAGCTGCATATCCCGACCATCGAGTTGGGAGAAATCTGGCCCGGAACAACTCCATAGTGGTCGAAGACCATGGCGAGCTCCACTGGGATCGGGAATTTGAATCCGCAATCGAAGTGATCGATTGGGATCGCGATGAGGTTTGGACCGGACGAGTTCATCCGCTCATCACGGAGCGGAAGTCGCGCGAGCAGCGGGCTGTCGACCATATGCTTTTCAACGAACTCGTCCAATTCGGCTTTCGTTAATCGACACTCCTCAAGATCAGCAGAGTGGAAGGCAACGGCGGCTTTAGAGCGGGTAGCTGGGGTCTTCGCAGGTCGCTTCGACTGGCGCTTTGCTCCCATCTCGAAAATCTGGTAAGAAGAACTTCGGAAGGACGCTACTTATAAGAACGGATGATCTGCACTTAGCAAAGGTCAAATCGCGGCTAGATGATCAACCCGCGCGAATATATCATCACAAAAGTCAGCGATAGATTGCATAAAATAAAAAAAAAAGCGAATTACAAAGCCACGAAGGCAAGCCGAGCGGCTTATGAAAAATAACTCAGGCATCAATCAACAGCATGAAGGCTAAAAAAGTAAAATTAAATATTGAAGCCGCACGGCCTGAGTAAACAGGTCGAATATCACAAAGTCAGATTCAGGCGAATTATCCAAAGGACCAAATTAAAATCATATTACAAAGCTGTATCCCAACACCGCTCATTACTGGCGGGTATCGTTCGGTTCGTCCTCTCTGTGAAGCCGCGCGACATGATCGCCAATCTGAAGGACAGTCCCCTGCATTTGGTTCATATTATGATTAAGGCGGTTGATCATGCTATGAATCCGCGCGGCGTCTCTCTCCACTCGCGACGCAGGAATCGTGCGAGTAGGTAAGTTCGTTGCGGACTCATGAACACTAGCAACTGGGCGGATTGTCCCGGCTGCAGGAAGAGACGAGCTCGTCCCTGCATCCGGGCGGATTGACCCTCGCCGGCCTTCATCAACCGTGTTTAAAGGGCGCCGACTTCCGCCGGCTTCCTTGGCCAGATGCAGGTATTTGTCCCTATAGTAGGCACAATCATCTTCGAGCTTGCGGACTTCCTTCTTCCCGCGATCAATCCGGGCGGTCAGCGCTGCCACCTGGTCCTGCTGCTCCTTCTCTTTCTCCCGGCGCTCCCTCCGCTCGGTTTCCAGCTCTACCCGAATCGCGGCTTTCTCGTCCTGCGCGACTTTCTCCCTCTCCTCCACTGCCCTCAGCTGCTTGGCAAGCGTCTCCAGATTCTTCTGAAGCCGGGACATCTCGGTCTCCATCCGAGTATCCGGGAGAGAGGAGCGCAGTAGAGGTGGTTCAAAGGGAGGAAGGTAGGACACCAGTTCGCCCGACTCCGGGATGGAATCACGATCATCTACAAAAAGAGAAACAATCAAAAATTGCTCAACATGAAACCGTTTTCATTAAATTTTCCTCGCTTACAAGCCGCGGCGGTTTGAATTGAACTCGGGCGGATAGGTCGCTTTGTTAGCTCGGTATCGAATTTCCTGCGTTGTTCTCTCCACGATCTTTCACTTTGCCTCCGCTTAGCAGCAGAGAATTGAGTAGCGGAGGGAAAGAAGCTAGGCGATGGATTCAATAACGCAGCGCGCGACTTGTTTCGAGGTCGCGGCATGAAAAAACGAACGGAATGGAAATCCGCTGCCTTTTTACCTTGAAGCAAGAGGTTGGGCTGCGGCGGGGGCGGCCTGGCGAGTTGATCTCTTACCCGCTCCGCCTTCACCTGCATAAATCGCAGACCGGCAATCACGGGATCGACAGAGGCCGGTATGGATTCTGCAGCCGCAACCTTAGGGAGGATGGTCTCCTTAAGGCTAGTCGCATCCTCGGACAGAGCGGATCTCTTTTCCCCTGGCAGGTTGGCAGCCTGCAGTTCGGCGGAAGCTCCCAGCTGGTCATCCTGCTTCTGAAAAGAATCAAAGTCTTTGAGAAGGTCGCTCACAGAAATACTATGCGCATCAACCAGAGCCTGGTCGTTCGGCTGAGGGGAGGGAGTGGCCAGGCCTTCCGAGACCTCATTCTCACGCGATTTGCCCTGCAGCCTGACCGCTCTCGATTTACCGGAGGCCGCCTTATTCTTGGACTTAAGCCTCTTCATTTTTTGGAGGAGCCTGTCCGCAGCGGACTCCTCCATCTTCCTTTTCTTCGACTTCGGGACAGTTGGCTTGTCCGGGCTGTCCTCAACATTGATTATGGGAGACTCCAGACCGTCCGGCTTGGGGGAGTCAACTGCTTCTCCCGCTTCATCCCTTATCTTCAAATGAAAGACCCCTGACGGGGTAACTTCCATCTTGAAGGACTCATCCCCGTCGCCTTTCGAGGAAGCAGCTTCCAGGTCTGTCCTACCCGGCGGAGAAGGCGGGTTGTTTCCCTGGACAGAGAAGATTGGGGGCGGGTTCGAGCTGCCCGCTCCATCCTTAGTCGGCGGAACAACTGCTGGCTCAGGGAGCAGTTCGGTCGGTCTATCCTCCTGTTTAGATGATAAAGCAATTGTTAAACCTACAGGCAGGTCGGTCGGTTTATTCGCAAAGGCAATTGTTACCGTCTTATCAGGCCGCTTCGTCTTCTTCTTCTTCTTCTCTTTCGAGCGGTCTCTATCACGGTTCTTTCCGGACTTCTCAAGAAGCTCGAGTTCAGCCATCAGGTTCACCATCTTTCTCGAGTTGAGTAAACCGAAAGTTCTAACCGCAACAGGCGAATAGTGACTCGTGGTAACAATAGAGTTATGCCAGAGTCGAAGCTTCTGGAGCATTTATAACCAGCAGGGTAAAGTCGGCGCGATCTCCGGCTAGCACTGATATTTTCGAAATCTTCACGGAAATTTAAAAATATGCGGGGATTATGTTTACCCGGGAAACCGCTTCCAGGAGGGTTACTCCCAGACCGCGCGGTTTGCGGGTCTAAGTCGCCCGGTTCAGGTCAAACGAGGTCTATCGGCTCCGGCTAGCACAGGCCGGGCGGTCTGTGACAACTCAGGCCGCCTCCAAGTACTAAAGGTAATCAGAACCTAAGTCCAACAGGACAAGCCGCGGTCTCAAGTCGGAAGTCGCGCGGCCTATGCAATAGAGGCAGCCAAGGTCCAAAGTCAAAGAACAAGCCGCGGTTTCATAGCAGAGCTCGAGCGGGTAGCCTCATCGCCTTGGCCTCCTCATCTCTAGCTACTGGTCAGACAAGTCGGAAGGGCAAGCCGCCAGGTCGCGCGGCTTATTTACTTCTCCTTTTTAGTGTATCCCGTCACCGCCTGCCCGTTTCTCCTGTACCCGGGCAGGCGGTTATTTTATCCCTGCCCGCTCGGGCAGGCCCCCAAGCCTATAAATAGGGGGCGGCACTGTCCACAAGACACGCACACTTGAATCTGGGAGCTCGCTTGTTTGAGCTGCGGACTCAAGTTTCCCGTCTTGCGGACTGTCTGACCGGCCGGCTTCTTTTTTCCTGCACTTGCAGCCCGCTGTAACCTCTTTTTGTAATCAAAGGAAAGCCCGTCGCAAGAGTGGCATTCGCCGCGGCGGGCGAAGTCTGGTTTTGACCGCTGCCAGCGGTCTCCCTTTTTTCTACTTAAAAAGTAACCGACAACCCGCAGCCTCCGGTTTCCTTCGAAGGAGCGATCTCAGCCTCAACACACTTGAGGAAAGCAATGTTCGCCGCCGAGGCCCACCTGCCCATTTGGTCATCTGAGTCTGTACATGTTTTTTCTTTTTTCCCTGCAGCTCTTTTGACCACTTGAGGAAAGCAATGTTCGCCGCCAAGGCCCACCTGCCCATTTGGTCATCTGAGCCTGTAGATTATTCATTTTTTCCTACAGGAAGGCATTCACCTCTTATGGTTTCTTGTCCAAACCATTCGAGGAAAATATAATCAAAACAGGTGCAGGTGTTCGTCTACCCTAGTTGTGATGTTAAGGCCGGAGCGATCAAGACAACCGCACGGCTCAATCATAGAGAACGAAAGGTAAAGAAGAAAAAAGAAAGACAAAATAGCAACCACAAGTAAGTAACAATAGATGGACAGTTAGACAGGTAAAATTTCCATTCATTTTTTAGAATATGTGTTAACAAAAATTTAACCGCCCAGCTAACAAAAAAAGACCGGCGATTACACAAAAATAAAATTAAAACAAAGGCATTAGTCTGCCGACTTCTTCTTCTTCTTCTTGATAGGGGAACTCGAATCCATACCATCAACATCGACGTCGGCCTAATAACCTTCACTTGACGTAGAGGAATCCGATGAAACACTATCACTAGACTGCCCGGTCTTACTAGCGGAGCCAGTTGTTCCAGAGGACAAGCTGTCCTCATCATCATCATCATCATCGCCGGCATCATCATCCACGTCGACCTCCTCAGCGGCTCCACCACTTCCATCACCTCCCTGATGAAGTACAATCTCCCTTCCCGCATCGGCTTCAGCCTCCTCGCCCACCTTAGCTTTTCCTTTCTGCCTTCGGCTGATCTCATCAAGTTGGACCTTCAAAGCAGGGAAGAGGTCGGAGAAAGTAGTACCCCCGAATCCTTCGCACAGACCGCCCCGGTCTTCCATAAGACCCAAAGCTTTGTTGATCCCTTGGGCCACATGAGGCTACACCTCATCTTGGAAGGCCGGGTTGGTCATCTCATATTGTTTCTGCAAGAAAGGAAAAATAAATTAGGTCGCTCAGTCTGAACAAAAGAAGCCGCGTCATCATTTGTCAAACTCACCGCCACGTCTTCTTGAAGCCGCCCATTCTCTTCTTGAAGCCGCACATTCTCCGCGACCTGCTCCTCGTACTTCTTCTCCAGATATTTCTGGACAGAAACCAGCCGCCTGTACGACAAGGCCATGAAGTGATTGGCCGCGAACCCCCATACGCCGGCTTGCGCCGCTAGCCGGGGAAGCTCTTCTTCCAGAATTTTCTTCAGCTTCTTTAAAGTCTTTCGACCATACATAGCGGCCCCGGCGGCTAGCGCATGGCGGTTAATCTTGTCACTTCCCCATGGAGGAAGTGCAGTGGATACCCAGATGCGGCTCCCATCCATATGCCAGAGGACAGTCGGGTTGCCCTGCAGGTCGGGCTGGTTTCCGCAGGAACGAAGAAGTTCGTATTCATCAGGAGAAGCCAGGTCCTCTTCCTCTGATTATGGCGACCTATTTCGCCGCTGCCTTTTTTCTCTCTGGGTCAAAACCGGGCCTGCCGGAGTGACCGGCTTGTTCGCAGGGACAATGTGGGCAGCTGCATGGTAAAATCAGAAGTTTAAATAAAGCAGTCCGCGCGGTCATATGCAAGCGGTCTAGAGGAACTTACTATGCTCAGGGAGGACGTCCTCTAGCTCTGAGAACAGCGGGATGTAATGATTGATGTCCAACCGCTCGTTCTCAAGAAACGTCAAGGTGTCCATCTCGATCTTTCCAACCTGGGGGATTTGGAAAGCCTCTTCCCCCCGAACTTGCGGGTTGGTTTGCAACAGCCCGAAGTTGCCTTTGAGCATTACGAACCGCTCCGACCAGTCCGAGACCTTGTTCGCCAGGTTAACGATCTTCAGTCCATGGCAGCCAAAGTAGAGGTGCCCCCTGAAAGTTGAAGTCCCCGCGTCGGAGACAGCCCGCACCGAGAAAAATTTCCTGAACAGATCAAGGGAAAATCTGGTTCGCTCGAACCGCAGGTATGAAATAAAACTATATATGGAAGCGATGGAGTTCGGTGGAAGCTGGCCGGGTACAACCCCGTAATGGTCGAAAATGGCTATGACTTCAAGTGGCAGCGGAAATTTGAAGCCATATTCAAAGTGGTCGACCGAAACGGCTATTTGGTGCGGATTGGAAGAGTTGATCCGCTCATCGCGCAAAGGAAGCCGCGCGAGCAGATTACTCCCTGCCATGTGTTTTGCAACGAATTCGTCTAGTTCGCTCTGAGTGAGACGGCACTCTGGATGGTCCGCCGAGTGGAAAGCCAAGGCCGCGTCTGCTCGGAAGGCCTTAACCTTAACAGGCCGCTGCGACTTGTTCTTAGATCGCGCCATTTGAAATCGTGAAAATGACTTCGAAAAAGTCCCTACTTATAGATTTTGACGATCTGCAAATAGTAAAAATATATCGCGGCTATACATTCTAACCGCGCGGTCAACAAACTGCATGGTCAGATTTATCAGAAAAACAAAAAGAACCAAAGACATTCAAGAAATCAGGAGCAAGCATACATCACAGATCGCGCGACCTGTAATTAGTTCGGATAAAACACAGAAGATCTAAACAGAACACAAACACAGCGGCTAAACAAGAACCCGCACGGGTTATTCAAATAAAAGACATAAAGTAAAAAAAGCATTGTCTAAACAGAGGCCGAAATCAACAAGCCGCATTCATAATACAAAATTGTTCTAAAAAGCCGTTCATGGCTGGCGGTGTTCTGGGGAGACATCCTCTCTATGCAGTCGCGCGACCTGGTCGCTGGTGGTGTTCAGAAGGGAGTAAATTTGGCTGGTATGATAATGGATGTGGTTGATTGTGCTATGAAGCCTCCCGGCATCCCTTTCAATCCGCGTAGCGGCGATCATACGGGGGGTTGCGGTGGCTTCATCAATCATTGGATCAACCGCCCGAACCGGGGGAGGATTTGAGCCCGCCCCAATAGTTTGGCGGCTAGCAACCTGCATCCCATCATTCATACTTCGCCGGCCCGAAGCGACTTCTCTAGTTAACCGCAGGAATTTATCCTGATAATATCTCGAGTCATCCTCGGACTTGGCAGACGCTCTCTTCTCCTTCTCGAGCTGGGCGGTCAGAATAGCAACTTGCGCCACCTTGGCTTTCTTCTCGGCCTCCACTGCAGCTCGCGCGGCCTCCGCTGCAGATCGCGCGGCCTCAAGCTGAATCTCCAGGCTCTTCTCCCTCTCGGTCCTGGATCTCCTGTCGATCTCCATCTGCGCCTTCAGCGCCTCTTCAGCCTTCTTCCTTGCAATTCGCTCGGCCTCCAGAGCGGTCCGAGTGGCGGCCTCCCTGTCTTCCACCTCCTTCAAACGAGCCCTCAGATTTGCTAGATCCTCCTCGAGATGCTCGAACAGTTGCGGCCCTTCTTGCGGAGTCGTCGCACAGGTCGATACCAGGGGAACCAATGGAGGCAGGCTGGACATAAGGTCGCCCGGCTTCACAATTTGATCCTCGCTGTCTGCAAAAAGCCGCGAGGTTATGAAAAGTAAAAGCATGCAGTGCTATAATGTATAAAAGTGGGCATGAATATAAGATCAGTGCCTGGGCGCACAGGACGCTTAGACCGTTCCGGCTCCATTCTCCGTTGGCGCTTACCTGGCGCAAAAGGATCAGGCCGCAGCGGCTTGTTTAAAGCCCGTTTCGCCCCCTCCTTCTTGACCATCATTATCTCCTTCCCAGTCATCACCGAGGGAACCTCCTCCCGCGTCTTCAGCACTTCCTCGAGTTCCTCCGCTCTCTGCTCAAACTCCAAAGCGTCCCGGGTAGCAGCCTCCCGCTCCTCAACCTCCAGGGCGGCCCGAGTAACAACTTCTCGATCTTTGGCCTCCTTCTGAGCGGTCCCCTCAGGCCGGGCTGTGGTATCTGAAGTAGGGACAGTTCGCTTTGAAGCCATCGGGCTGTCAAGAAGCTTATCTCGCCTCATCAGCTCGTCCATATCCTGAAAGATCTCATTAAATAATAAACTACTCACCGAATCCAGAATCAGGTCGCCCGGTTTCGCATCAGGGGTAGCCGGCGAATCATTTACCTTAGCGAATGGAGGAGTCGTTAAGCCAAGCTCCTCCTTTAGTCGCGGGTTGGTCTGGAGGCGAGACTCGGCCGGTTTCTTAAAAGCTGCCCTTTCCTTGGAGGCTAGCCTCTTAACCTTTTTGGTTATCCGGTCGGTCACTGACTCGGTCTTCTTTCTCTTCTTCTCTTTCTTTCCCAAAGCTGGACTGACTTCTTTGGAGGGGCTGGGATAATCGTCCACGGATAGAGGGGTACTCAGGTCGCCCGGCCTCAGAGAGCTAACCGCCTCCTCCCCCAAATCCTTGACTAACAAGTGAGGATTCCCGGATGGGGTGATTTCCATGCCAAACGAGTCGGACCCGCCGACTTTCTTTAAAGGGCTTCCAGAGCCAACTTTTCTAGAAGGGGCGGCCTCCCCTTTGTTCAGCGGGCTGACGGCCTATTGGCCGAGGTCTCTGAGAGGAATCAGCGAGTCGCTGGGAAAAGGCCCCGAACTCTCCGCTGCAGGCTCTGCAGGAGTCTTGGAGATTGTTGAGTTCACATCAGCCTTGGAACTATCTGCCGCGGTTTTCTCAGACCGCTCCCTCTTTTTCCGGTCTTTCCGGTTCTGCTTTTCCTTGTCCTTCCTCGATTTCTCCGTTGATTCGCGCCTCTTGCCTTCCTCCTTCTTCTGATCGCCGACAGGGACCACGCGGTCTAACATGGTGTCTAGGAAGTCCATCGTTGAAGAGTTACCGGTCTTAAAAACTCTAACCGCAAATAGCGAGTAATATCCCGTGATTTCAGAAAAAACTCTACAGAATGAGTTCTCTGGCTCTCTTATATAATTCAGGGCAAGTCGGAAGCGGTCTCCCGGCTAAAGCTAATATTTTCGAAATTCCCTTGGGATTTGAAAATATGCGGGGATTATGTTTACCCGGAAAACCGCTTCTCGGGTTGGATCATTGTCGGACCGGGCGAACTGCTAGGTCAGGCCGCTGGGTTCCAGGATCAGTGGCTCTCAGTTCAGGGCAAACCAGGCCAGGCGGTTTGATGACATTTCGGACCGCTCCCAAGATTGAAGATTGTCAAAAGCCAAGACAAGAAGGCTATCCGCGGTCTCAAGTAGGAGACCACCCGGGTTGTGCCATAGAGACTCAAGGTTCAAGCCCGGAGAGCAAGCCGCGGTCTCAGATCGGAGACCACCCGGGTTGCATTGTGAAGATCAGCCAAAGTCACGTCCAGAGTGCAGATCGCGGTCTCAAGCCGGAGGCCGCTCGTTCTACATCATTGACTTGGTCACGGCATCTTCAGCCTCAGGTCAAACGGGTCGGAAGGGCAAGCCGCCAGGCCGCGCGACTTCTTTCTTTTCTTCTTTATGCATCCCGTCACCGCCTGCCCGTTTCTCCTGTACCCGGGCAGGTGGTTATTCTATCCCTGCCCATTCGGGCAGGCCCCCAAGCCTATAAATAGGGGGCGGCACTGTTCACAAGACACGCACACTCGAGCCTAGAAGCTCGCTTGTTTGAGCTGCGGACTCGAGTTTCCCGTCTTGCAGATTGTCTGACCGGACGGCTTCTCTTTCCTTGCATTTATAACCGCTGTAACCGCCTCATTTGAATCAAAGGAAAGCCCGTCGCAGGAGTGGCATTTTCCGCGGCGGGCGAAGTCCGGCCTCGACCGCTGCTAGCGGTCCGAATTCTCTAACCAAATAGTAACTGATAATCCGCATCCCTCGATTTCCTTCGGAGGCGCACTTTTGAATCGAACAGGCCGCAACTTTTTGAGCATCTCGAGGAAAATGTGGCAAACCTGACGGTCCGCTTGAAGGAGGTGGAAGATCGAGAGGCCGCCACTCGGACCGCTCTGGAGGCCGAGCGAATGGCAAGGAAGAAGGGTGAAGAGGCGCTGAAGGCGCAGATGGAGACCGACAGGAAGTCCAGGACAGAGAGGGAGAACGGCCTGTAGATTCAGCTTGAGGCCGCGCGAGCTGCAGTGGAGGCCGCGCGAGCTGCAGTGGAGGCTGAGAAGAAAGCCAAGGTGGCGCAAGTCGCTACTCTGACCGCTCAGATCGAGAAGGAGAAGAGAGCGTCTGCCAAGTTCGAGGATGACTCGAGATATTATCAGGATAAATTCCTGCGGTTAACTAGGGAAGTCGCTGCGGGCCGGCGAAGTATGAATGATGGGATGCAGGTTGCTAGCCGCCCGACTGTTGGGGCGGGCTCAAATCCTCCCCCGGTTCGAGCGGCTGATCCAATGATTGATGAGGCCACCATAACCCCCCGCATGATTACTGCTACGCGGGTTGAAAGGGATGCCGGGCGGCTTCATAGCACAATCAACCACATCCATTATCATACCAGACAGATTTACTCCCTTCTGAACACCACCAGCGACCAGGTCACGCGACTTCATAGAGAGGATGTCTCCCCAGAACACCGCCAACCGTGAACGGCTTTTTAGAACAATTTGTATTATGAATGCGGCTTGTTGATTCGGCCTCTGTTAGACAATGCTTCTTTCTATTTTATGTCTTTTATTTGAATAACCCGTGCGGGTTCTTGTTTAACCGCTGTATTTTGTGTTCTGTTTAGATCTTCTGTGTTTTATGCGAACTGATTACAGGTCGTACGATCTGTGATGTATGCTTGCTCCTGATTTCCTGAATGCCTTTGGTTCTTTTGTTTTTCTGATAAATCTGACCATGCAGGTTTTAACCGCGCGGTTAGAATGTATAGCCGCGATATAATTTTACTATTTGCAGATCATAAAAATCTATAAGTAGGGACTCTTCGAAGTCATTTTTACGATTTCCAAATGGCGCGATCTAAGAACAAGTCGCAGCGGCCTGTTAAGGTTAAAGCCGTCCGAGCAGATGCGGCCTTGGCCTTTCACTCGGCGGACCACCCAGAGTGCCGTCTCACCCAGAGCGAACTAGACGAATTCGTTGCAAAACACATGGCAGGGAGTAATCTGCTTGCGCGGCTTCCTTTGCGCGATGAGCGGATCAACTCTTCCAATCTACACCAAATAGTCGTTCCGGTCGACCACTTTGAATATGGCTTCAAATTTCCGCTGCCACTTGAAGTCATAGCCATTTTCGACCATTACGGGGTTGTACCCGGCCAGCTTCCTGCGGTTAACTAGAGAAGTCGCTTCGGGCCGGCGAAGTATGAATGATGGGATGCAGGTTGCTAGCCGCCAAACTATTGGGGCGGGCTCAAATCCTCCCCCGGTTCGGGCGGTTGATCCAATGATTGATGAAGCCACCGCAACCCCCCGTATGATCGCCGCTACGCGGATTGAAAGGGATGCCGGGAGGCTTCATAGCACAATCAACCACATCCATTATCATACCAGCCAAATTTACTCCCTTCTGAACACCACCAGCGACCAGGTCGCGCGACTGCATAGAGAGGATGTCTCCCCAGAACACCGCCAGCCATGAACGGCTTTTTAGAACAATTTTGTATTATGAATGCGGCTTGTTGATTTCGGCCTCTGTTTAGACAATGCTTTTTTTACTTTATGTCTTTTATTTGAATAACCCGTGCGGGTTCTTGTTTAGCCGCTGTGTTTGTGTTCTGTTTAGATCTTCTGTGTTTTATCCGAACTAATTACAGGTCGCGCGATCTGTGATGTATGCTTGCTCCTGATTTCTTGAATGTCTTTGGTTCTTTTTGTTTTTCTGATAAATCTGACCATGCAGTTTGTTGACCGCGCGGTTAGAATGTATAGCCGCGATATATTTTTACTATTTGCAGATCGTCAAAATCTATAAGTAGGGACTTTTTCGAAGTCATTTTCACGATTTCAAATGGCGCGATCTAAGAACAAGTCGCAGCGGCCTGTTAAGGTTAAGGCCTTCCGAGCAGACGCGGCCTTGGCTTTCCACTCGGCGGACCATCCAGAGTGCCGTCTCACTCAGAGCGAACTAGACGAATTCGTTGCAAAACACATGGCAGGGAGTAATCTGCTCGCGCGGCTTCCTTTGCGCGATGAGCGGATCAACTCTTCCAATCCGCACCAAATAGCCGTTTCGGTCGACCACTTTGAATATGGCTTCAAATTTCCGCTGCCACTTGAAGTCATAGCCATTTTCGACCATTACGGGGTTGTACCCGGCCAGCTTCCACCGAACTCCATCGCTTCCATATATAGTTTTATTTCATACCTGCGGTTCGAGCGAACCAGATTTTCCCTTGATCTGTTCAGGAAATTTTTCTCGGTGCGGGCTGTCTCCGACGTGGGGACTTCAACTTTCAGGGGGCACCTCTACTTTGGCTGCCACGGACTGAAGATCGTTAACCTGGCGAACAAGGTCTCGGACTGGTCGGAGTGGTTCGTAATGCTCGAAGGCAACTTCGGGTTGTTGCAAACCAACCCGCAAGTTCGGGGAGAAGAGGCTTTCCAGATCCCCCAGGTTGGAAAGATCGAGATGGACACCTTCACGTTCCTTGAGAACGAGCGGTTGGACATCAATAATTACATCCCGCTGTTCTCAGAGCTAGAGGACGTCCTCCCCGAGCATAGTAAGTTCCTCTAGACCGCTTGCATATGACCGCGCGGACTGCTTTATTTAAACTTCTGATTTTACCTTGCAGCTGCCCACATTGTCCCTGCGAACAAGCCGGTCACTCCGGCCAGCCCGGTTTTGACCCAGAGAGAAAAGGCAGCGGCGAAATAGGTCGTCATCATCAGAGGAAGAGGGCCCGGCTTCTCCTGATGAATACGAACTTCTTCGTTCCTGCGGAAACCCGCCCGACCTGCAGGGCAACCCGACTGTCCTCTGGCATAGGGATGGGAGCCGCATCCGGGTAAAGTATTACCAAAGATATTAGCAAAAGATGAATAGAGAGATGAGAGACCAGGAAAAAGTATTACAGAGATATGGTAGGCATGGAGAAAGAATATATGACAAGTTGGAGTACACTAGCGGAAGCTTTGTAAGTGATATGATAATAAGATAGGTAATCTTGGAGAGGAATCTAAGCATTCTAGTAATGTGTTATAATGTATAGAATCAAATAAACTTAACCATGATGAGATTCAATTTTAATGATCATAGAGAGACACAGTGCAATATAGAAAATTGAATCATTTCGGTCCAATTCTCATAAGAAGAAATTTTATAAATAACAATGAAGTGCAGTAGTTATACTTTGAGAAAGAATACATATGAATATATTTAAAATATACATGATCATGGAATTGTTAAACATAACATAAATATACATAAAGCCCATACTTCTGAACCAGAAACTTTGCAAATATACAGAAAAGAACCATTTTGTTTTTGCAAGACACTTTACAATTCTTTCCAAGGTGCTTAACCTCACAATGCTCATTAAGACTTATCAGGAGGCTAAGTAGTGCTTGGTGGATGATCCTTGTCAATTTTTATTTATTTCTTTCAACATTTTGGGCAAAAAGTATGTTTTGCATTTGTATTTTCCTCCCATTTTTTTGAGGATTCATAGATTTTAAGGATCTCCGAATTCACTTGCATGCCAGAAATGGTAAAAGTTGAATAAGTGCAAAGTATCAAAGGTGAAGGTGACATTTATGAAATGTATTTTGTTATGTTCGATCAATCATGATGTATGTATAGAATAAATTGTATTAATATGTATTACCAAAGTAAGTGTTTGTGATTGCTCATTGTCATAGATAAAAGATTTCTTATACTTAGAGGCATGCGAAAACAATTTTTAATAACGATATGAAAGTGTCATCACAATGATATGGTAATATTGAACATCATAAGCATATGTTAAGCTATTGTTATGAATAATAACACATGAAGAATACTTAATGCAAGATACCAAAATTCTCATATTAGCATGTATAGAAACAGGGAATGAACAAACTAGTGAAAAAAAATAGTCAATTTTTGGGAGCTGTCGGATTTCCGATATCAAGCTATCGCCATCCGACAGCTCAGAAAGTATAAAAAGACGTGTTTCGTCTTTTGACCGACACTTTTCTTCAGGTTTAGGAGAAATTACGAGATCTAGAGCTTTAGGTGCCAGAAAACTTCAGATCTAAGGTGAGATTTGTTGGTTTTTCAAGTTTTGGTTAAAATTTCTCCAATAGTTTTGTGATTCTCATATTTCTCTTGATTTTCATGGATTTTTTTTGAAGATAAACTGGAGAAAGTTTAGTAGATCTAGATATTTTACATCATTGGTTGTATAAGAGATGTAGATCTTGTCTTTTGTAAGAGAAATTAGTATTTTTGTTGAATTTGTGTGTTGAAACAAGATTTTCCTTTTTTTTGTTGTTTTTGGGTAGATCTAGATGTTTATAGGTTCAGTTTAAGAGGAATAATGATGACAAAAAAAAAATGAAGTGTTATAGGAAGAAGATGATGAATAGTGTTTTTCATTAAAGTTTTGATTTTTTTTAAAAAAAAAATATTAAAGTTGTTGAAGATTTTTTTTTCTGTGTGAAAAGTGTCTAGATTTGGGATAGGAAGATTGTTGTGAAATAAAAATTTTCGACACAAAAAATTTTTAGCTGTCGGATTTCCGATAGGTGGTATCGGAAATCCGACAGTGCCATAATTGTTCCCTTTTTTTTGTTTGTAAAAATTTTGTTATGTCTTATGCAGATATGAGTTCAAGTTGGAGATCAAGAAGGGGTGAATCAGGAGATGCACATTCCTCTTATCAAAGTTACCCGGCCATTGAAAAAGCACAGATAGGAATTTCAAAGATCGTGGAATTTGATCTCCCTAGGCATGAACGAGTCTATTTTATGCTTGCTGAGGCAGGTATACTCTCAGTAATTATCCAAGACATTTTCTCCTCCTTTTTAGTTCGTGAATTTTACAATCATCTTGAGGATCCGGCATATACCGATCTGAATGGTGGAGTGAGATCAAAAATTCAAGGACAATATGTTGAGATCACTCCATTTGATTTAAGAAGTGAATTTGGGTTAATGGAAAGTGAGAATGTCTTGGACATAGTTGAAAACTATAGACTTGAGAGAAATTGGACGTGTATGAACATGTCTTTGCATGGAAATTCCACCAAAAATCTCATATCCACTATGACGACGCTGACAGACGATGCTCGTCTTGTACAAGATATACTAAGACACACGATTATGTTGAAGTTCGGTGATACGCATAGTATTACGGCTCAACTTAGTCTTGTGACTTATTATATAGTGGAGAAAGAGTTATTTGATGTGGCCGATCTATTGTTATCCATGATTCGTTATACATATCGCCTCAAAAATCCGGAGTGGAAAAAGGCACACACCCTCCCTTTAGGTGCGATTATCCAGCATATTATATTCAAGAAATATGCATGGATAAATCAAAATTTTTATATTGGAGATTGTTGCCCGGAGATATATCAAACCTCGGATATTAAGGGTAAGAAAAGTCAACGAAAGCCGCCGACTATGGAAATGAGAGAGCCTCCAATAGCACGTGGAGGTTCTATGCGGGAGGCACTCGACTCGTTCCAAATTAAGTTGGATAAACATATAGATGACTTCCAAGAGCACAGAAGATCATTCGAAGAACATAAGGTGGAGGTGAAAAAAGATCGGACCCGAATGCAAAAATTTATGAAGTTCCTTGTGAAAGGCCTGAAATTAAAGCCTACGCCTGCGGATGCCGCGGAATGGGAGATGCCTTCAGAGGAGGAACCTCATCACCAATCGGTCAGTCAAGGTCGACGGAGGAAGACAGTAGTGAGGAGATCAGATTATGATATTCCTGAAAGCAGTGGAGCTGGTAGTAGGAATGAGGAGGAGTCGGATTAAGGTGGAGTTCTGGAAGATAACGCCATCCGACAGCTCACTGTCGCCATCCGACAGCTGCACTGCCTAGATCCCTTTCTAATTTTCTACATTTCTATGATCAGACATTATGATTAAATTTTTTTAATAATTTTGACTATGTGAACATGTTTGAATTGGTGAATGTCTATTTTAAGAGATTGTTTTTCTTTTTAATATGTATAAATTTTTGTGATGGTTTTTTTTTAATTTTATAGGTTCTAAGTAGTGATATATTCATTGTGAAATATCTAGGATTCCCAATTCTAGCCTAAGCATAGAAAAACGGGAATCCGGTAACGGTTTAGTGAATATATCCGCTAGTTGATTTTCTGTGCCTATAAAGTTGATTTTTATATTACCCTTCTTAATATGATCCCTTACAAAATGATGTCGGACATCTATATGCTTAGATCTAGAATGTAATACGAGATTGTTAGTTAAGTCTATAGCACTTTTATTGTCACACTTTAATTCTACACTACTTTGTTGCATGCCAAAATCTTCTAATGTTTGTGACATCCAAAGAGCTTGGGCACAACAACTACCTAGTGCAATATATTCGGCCTCGGTAGTAGAGAGGGCAACAGAATTCTGTTTCCTACTCGACCATGAAATAAGTGAAGGGCCGATAAAGTGACAAGTGCCACTAGTGCTTTTCCTATCTAAAGAACATCCCGCATAATCAGAATCCGAAAAACCATGCAAAATAAAAGAATCATTATGAGGATACCATAAGCCTAATTTTGATGTTCCTATGAGATATCTAAAGATACATTTCACCTCTTTTAAATGTGACTCTTTAGGATTAGCTTGAAATCTAGCACATAAACAAACGGCAAACATAATATCAGGTCTAGATGCCGTTAAATACAATAAAGACTCTATCATACTTCTATAAAGGGTTTGTTCAATTGAAACACCACTTTCATCTTTTCCTAATTTTAGTGAAGTACTCATAGGAGTGTTTGCATGCTTAAGGTTTCCAAATCCAAATCTTTTTAACATATCATGAATATATTTGGTTTGACATATAAAAATTCCATCATGTTTTTGTGTAATTTGAAAACCTAAAAAATATGAAAGTTCTCCAACCATACTCATTTCAAATTCATTTTTCATAATTTCAACTACTTCATTACACAACTCTTCATTAGTGGCTCCAAAAATAATATCATCAACATAAATTTGTAAAATAACTAAATCATGATCAATTTGCTTAATGAAGAGTGTAGAATCAGCACTTCCTATTTTATAATCGTGCTTTAACAAATATTGAGTTAATCGATCATACCAAGCACGAGGCGCTTGTTTTAATCCATAAAGCGCTTTATCTAATTTATAAACATAATTTGGATATTTCTCATTTATAAAGCCAGGGGGTTGTTCTACATAAACCTCTTCTTTTGTATACCCGTTTAAAAATGCGGTTTTGACATCCATTTGATACAATTTAAATCTTTTAAAACAAGCAAATGCAAGAAATATTCTAACCGCTTCTAATCTTGCTACGGGTGCAAAAGTTTCATCAAAATCTACCCCTTCAATTTGTGCATAATCTTTTGCAACTAATCTGGCTTTATTTCTAACAATTCTAGATTCATTATCCATTTTATTTTTAAAAATCCACTTAACACCAACTACAGGACGATTTTTGGGTCGTTCTACAAGATTCCAAACCTTATTACGTTCAAATTGATTAAGTTCTTCATTCATAGCTAAAAACCAAAATTCATCATTTAAAGCGGTGGAAACATCTTTTGGTTCTATTTCAGAAACAAAACAAAGGTTTGAAAATAAAACATGTAGCGAAGAACGAGTACTAACCCCTTTTTGCGGATCACAATGATAAGCTCCTTTGGATGATCCTTTGAGAATTTCAATTCACTTGGAGGCACATATCCTTCTCTTTCTTCTTCTTCTCTATCTTCTTCTCCTCTTTCTTCTTCTCTTTCTTCTTCTTTTTCTTTTTCATTTTCTCCAAGTTCTTCTTCATCATTCTCCACCGCGGGAAGGAGTCCATCTTCTTTTCCTGTAATTTTCTTTTCTACACATGAAGCAAACTCATCAAACCTAACATGAATAGATTCTTCAACTATTTTTGTTCTTTTATTAAAAATTCTATAAGCTTTACTAGTTGAAGAATAGCCAATAAAAATACCTTCATCACATTTTTCATCAAATTTTCCTAAGGAATCTTTAGAATTCAAAATAAAACATTTACAACCAAAAACTTTGAAATAAGAGACATTTGGTTGTTTATTAAAAATTAATTCATAAGGGGTTAATTTTAAAATAGGGCGAAGCATTACTCTATTAATTACATAACATGCCGTACTAACCGCTTCAGCCCAAAAAGATTTTGGTAATTTGAATTCAGATAACATTGTACGGGCTAACTCTTGAAGAGTTCTATTTTTCCTCTCCACTACACCATTTTGCTGTGGTGTGCGTGGGGCGGAAAATTCATGTTTAATTCCTAACTCCGTACAAAAAGAAATAAACTTTTCATTTTCAAATTCTCCTCCATGATCCGATCGTATGCGTTTAATTTTTAACTCAAATTCATTTTGGATACGCAAACATAATTTTGAAAATTCTGAAAATGCTTCGGATTTGGAGGTTAGAAATAAAGTCCAACAAAAACGAGAATAATCATCAATCAAAACAAATGTGTATTTTCTACCTCCTAAGCTAGAAATTCCAGTTGGCCCAAATAAGTCCATATGTATTAATTGAAGTGGCCTAGTGGTAGAAATAATGTTTTTACTTTTGAAAGATGATTTTAAAAATTTTCCTTTTTGGCAAGGCATGTGAAGAAGATAAATTTCCATTTAGCAAAGGTAAACCTTTAATTAATTTATCTTTTGAAAGTTTTGAAATTAACTTGGCACTAGCATGTCCAAGTCGCCTATGCCATAAATTTAATTCATCATTTTTTGATAAAAAACATTTTAAAGTAGAATTTGAAAAATCAAGAAATTTAATCATATATACATTATGACATCTAGGTGCGATAAAAACAATTTCATTTGTTTTGGAATTAATAATTTTGCACAAATTTGTAGAAGATTCAAATAAAACATTTAAACCCTTGTCACATAATTGACTAATAGAAATCAAATTATGTTTTAATCCTTCTACAAATAAAACATTTGAAATTGAAAAATTTTCGTTACCCACAACACCGATGCCGATGATTTTTCCTTTTCCATTGTCACCGAATGTAACAACTCCTCCTTTCTTCATCTCCAGGCTAAGGAACTTCTCTTTATTGCCCTTCATGTGCTTTGAACAGCCCGAGTCCAAGTACCACACGTCTTCTTTGTCCTTAGCCTGCCAACACACCTAGAAAGAAGAGGTGAGTAAAGATCTGGTTACCCAAGTGGTTCCACCCATAGTATAGGTAGAAGCCTTAGGCACCCAGATTTGTTTCATTTTGCTTTTTCCTTCCTTCCAGCAAGAGTCCGTAGTGTGACCAAATCTATTGCATTTGGCACAAGTAATGTATTTAGAAGAGTATAACTTTTCTGGACTTTTACTGGATGAGGATGCAGTATTTGATATTTCATTAATTTTAGAATTTTTAAAAGTGAATTTTCTGGACTTTTCACTGTCGCCGGCGATAGTGGTTGTCGTCGGGCGACAGCTTCCAGATGTGTATCCGAGCCCAAACCTTCCAGATCCATGGTGTTGGTATCCTAAGATCATATCCAGTGATCTTCGGCCCATTCCAAATTTTTTCATGGCTAGTGTTAAGTCATGAATCTGGTGTCTCATTTTTGTATTCTCAGATACTAGATTTACGCATCTCCGTTCAAAAGATTTCTTTCCCTCATGGACTATGGAAATTGAAGATTTCAGATCTCTCTCTAAAATCTCATTCTTTTTAGTAAGTACTTTTATTGTAGAATGAGATTTGGAAAGAGATTCTTCAAGTTCCTTAATTCTTCCCAAAAAGTGATCACACTCTTGGCAAGAAATATCTCTTTTTCCAATAGTCTTAATTTCATTTAACAATTTTTTGTTTTCTTTAAGTAAAATTCCATTTTCAGATTTTAGAAGATCATTATCTTTTAAACTTTTTTCAAAAAATTTGCAAGTCTTTAAAAATTCAGAAAACAATTCATCATAAGTTGGAGGAGTTACCTCAGTGTCGCTTTGGACACTGCATTCATCATCAGATATGACGCTCTTTCCTATTAAGCATATGTTGGCCTCCTCCTCTTTACTTGAGTCGGAACTGCTTGCATCCTCAGAAGTAGTATCATCCCAGGTTTCCGCCTTCAATACCTTCTTCGACCCTTTGTGCTTCTTTTCTTTAAGTTCTTTCAAGTACTTTGGACACTTGCTTCGAATGTGTCCCAACTTCTTGCAGTGATAGCACTCCGGTGGCGGTCTCTCTTCCTCCTCATCGCCTTCCTTTCCTTTTTTCTTCCTAAAGGTTTCCTTCTTAAAATACTTCTTAAACGAATTCCTTCTCTCTGGATTTTTCATAAATTTTCTAAATTTTTTAACAAATAAACTTTCCTCATCTTCTTCATCCTCCTCAGAATCACTAGTTTCTTCCTTCTTTGATCTTAGAGCCAATCCCTTCTTCCTTGGCTCCATATACTCTTGTTGTTGAATTTTCAATTCAAATTCATGAGTTTTCAAGTTCCCAATGAGACTCTCCAATTGTAAGGTCTTAAGATCATGTGACTCGGAAATTGCAGTCACTTTAGGATTGAACTTCGGGGGAAGTGATCTTAAGATTTTCCTTACCAAATCTCCATTTGAGAACACCTTTCCTAGCACCTTTGAGTCGTTCACGATTTTTGTAAATCGTGTGTACATCGTATCGATCTCTTCATTTACCTCCATTTTGAACCTTTCAAATTCAGACTCCAGTTGAAATAGCTTTGAATCTTTTACCTGCGAAGTACCTTCATGAGTGATTTCTAACAAATTCCAAATTTCAAATGCAGAATTACAAGCACAAACTCTATTAAATTCAGTGCGATCTAGTGCGCAAAATAAGGCATTCATGGCTTTTGCATTGTTCTTACATCTTAATTTATCATTGTCATCTCACTTGTCTTTGGGCTTATCCATAGTTACATCCCCTACAACAACTGTTGGAGAAGTGTAACTAGATTCTTCCATATTCCAGACTTCTATATCTAGCGCAATTAGAAAACAACGCATACGTGTTTTCCAATAATTATAGTCTGTGCCCGTGAATAAAGGTGGTTTACTTATGCCTTGCCCCTCAACGAACGCATGATCGTTGTGCGCCATTACTCCCGGTGTTAAAACCGTTTTGGAGTAACCTACCTCTGATACCACTTGTTGGATCGTATGACGCCCTTAGAGGGGGGGGGGGGGTGAATAAGGGTGTGTTTGAAATATAATTTTTCCTTAAGAATTTTTAAACAAGATTTACTTTTCTAAAAATTACTTCTAAACAATTTCCAAAGAATGTGTTTTTTTTTATAATTCAAAAACAAATTTCTAAGATAAAGATTATGCCACCAAATATGTAATTAAAGAAAAAGACATAATTATATTAATCATGAAATTTGCATACAATAAAAAATGATCTTAACAATGCTTAAGATCAAGGCACAATTATGTTAATAAAAAAAAATCTACAATTTTGGTTTACCAATCCTTCTCCCAAGGATCGGAAGGCTATCATTTGTCTCTCCCAAGACCAAGCCCAAGCCTATCCTCTAGATCTTCCCAAGATCTAGACGTAGCACACAAGGCCACGATTTCCCACCAAGCCACGCAAGGACTTGGACGCTCCGCACAAGGAAGCGATTTTCCCCTAAGCCGCGCAAGGACTTAGACGCCGCACGCAAGTCGACGATTTCTCCAACGATTACAAAATGAAAAGTGAATGAATGAAAATACAATATGAAAAACCCCCTTTAGAATTTCTGGACCAAAACCGCGAAGATCCCTTGAGACAGTCTCCTTGGAATGCGTGTACAATCTTCGGCTTCGCTCTCTCTTTTCTCCTTCAAGGATGGGGATTTTCGTTCTCTGGAGCTCTCTGGACGATAACACTCAGGAAGGAGGCTTGGGAATCTTAAGAACTGAATTCCACGAAGTTTCGAGCCCTTTTAATAAAAAGGAGCTGTCGCCGTCCGATAGCCGCTGTCGCCGAAATCCGATATCTCCAGAGGCTGCCACGTGTCCCACTAAAATGAAGTTTCTGCGTCGTGTTGAGGTCGTGGTTGAGACGTGGGCTGTCGGATATCCGATAGTACTGTCAGATATCCGATCGCCAAGGTAACCGCTGCACGTTCTGGCGTTATAGGAAGATCGTGGGTTGTCGCCATCCGATAGCGATATCGGAAATCCGATAGATCCTAACCGCTGTGTGGTAACTGCTGCACGTCCTGGCGTTATCGGAAGAACGTGGGCTATCGCCATCCGATAGCGATATCGGAAATCTGATAGATCCTAACCGCTGCGCAGAGATCAAATATACGCGCTGTCGGAAATCCGATAGCACTGTCGGAAATCCGTTAGCTCAAATTTCTGGAAAATGTCATTTTGCTTCAATTGAAATCATGTTATTTTTGCACCTGTTATCTGCACACCATTAATCAAAAATAGGATCAAATACATTTGAGATTTGTTATTCTCAAACTGGACGAGTGCGGAACGCATGCTCCAACAACTTGCAGCTAACATCGCTGTAAATCCCACCTCCGTGAATGCAATCAGATAACCGATCCGGAATTTGAAATAATCAAGCCGTGTGACCGTAAACAGAATATCCAGTCTCAAGAAGATCAGTTGATAGACCGTGCGATTATCATTTAATTCGAACAATCTATATGACAGCTATATATAACATTGACTGACAAGCCGCACGAGCTGTATATAGAATTCGTGCGATTAGCAGGTTTAATACTTGCAACGAGGATCATAACCGCCTGATTGAAAAGATCCTGTGATTATCCGATCGGATTGAATGGAAACCCATAAGGATGATAAATTCATAATCCGGATAATAAGGTCGGCCGGTCATGATTATGCTTGCTTCCCTGATATTTACCTTGATACCTTAATGATACCCTGTTTATTTCAAACCGTCCGGTCTAAAAACCGAACCGCATGACATCTTTGGAACCTGCCGATTTTAGACCGCCTGGTTTAATAACCAGACCGCCAGGTTTAATAACCAGACCGCCTGAAAGCCCTGGTTTACCTTGATACCTTAATGATACCCTGTTTATTTCAAACCGTCCGGTCTAAAAACCGAACCGCATGACATCTTTGGAACCTGCCAATTTTAGACCGCCTGGTTTAATAACCAGACCGCCAGGTTTAATAACCAGACCGCCTGAAAGCCCTGGTTTACCTTGATACCTTCATGATACCCTATTTATTTCAAACCGTCCGGTCTAAAAACCGAACCGCATGACAACTTTGGAACCTGCCGATTTTAGACCGCCTGGTTTAATAACCAGACCGCCAGGTTTAATAACCAGACCGCCTGAAAGCCCTGGTACCTGCTTATTTCAAACCGCCCGGTTTGAGTATTAAGTTGTTCGGTTTATGCTGCACATAGGAATCCTGCTTTTTCCTCCAAATGGTCTATAATGACCATATGGGATGAGATAATCCATTGTAATGCAATAAAGATGATTATAAACTCAGATGACTAAGTGGGCAGGTGGGCCTAGGCGGCGAACATTGCTTTCCTCAAGTGGTCATAAGAGCTGTAGAAATAAAGAGAAACAAGTACAGACCCAGATGACCAAGTGAGCAGGTGGGCCTAGGCGGCGAACATTGCTTTCCTCAAGTGGTCATAAGGGCTGTAAGCGACTCGACTGCTCTCTTGCCTAGGGCTACAAGCCGAGTTGATCAATTGGGCAGGTGGGCCTAGGCGGCGAACATTGCTTTCCTCAGAGAGATCAACTCAGTTGTGGGTCCCGCTTAGGCATCGCTTGAGAGTACCTTGGAGTATTCGATAGTCACAGACTAAGATGATCAGTTGGGCAGGTGTGGTTATGCCGCGGGGGCTATACCGACATTGCTTTCCTCAGAAGGATCATCAAAGCTGTAATTATATCCCTCTCGGGGCATGATAGAGCCAACATTCACCTAGACCTCCCTTGATGCAGGGGTGTGTTGGATATCAGCCGGGATCCAAGGTTCTGAAGACCACCGCACGGGAATTGGCAAGCTACCACTACACGTGTGCGAAAACTCCCCGCTACACATGATCTTCATGGTTTTACGCTAATGACTACAATCCGAGGGGGTTCGAGCAGAACTTGGCGATGTCTCCATGGTTCAGTGAGTTTGATATATGAGAAAATGCAGAAAGGAGACATCAGACATGGAGAAGTGTCAGTATGGTGCTTCTTATTAAAATATCTCAAAAACTGCAGGAAAGTAAAGAAAACACTTTAAGGATAGAACCGTTTGAGATCGTCGCCACTCCAGGTGCGCGGGATGTCTTCTCCTTCACTTGTTTGGAGGCGATAAGCCCCACTTTTTAGTACCTCCTTGACGATGAAAGGTCCAGCCCAATTAGGATTTAGCTTCCCGACATTACCTGTTCGGGCTGCTGCATCAACCTTTTTTAGTACGACGTCGCCGACCGCAAAATGCTTTACCCTGACATTTTTGTCAAAGTACTTTGCCATCCTCCTTTTAACTTCTTCTTGCCTGATTGTTGCCTCATCCTGAAGTTCTTCGATTAGATCCAGACTATACTTGATAGCCTCGTCATTGTATTCTACCCACGCTTCTCCTCCTTCTTTTCCGTACACAACCTTTGGAGTGACCACCTCAAACTCCACAGGAACAACAGCCTGCGAGCCATGAGACAGTTTGAATGGTGTCTCCCCTGTAGCTGAAGATGGAGTAGTACGAAGAGTCCAAAGGATGGAGGGAAATTGATCTGCCCAGTTTCCTTTCTGATTCCAAACTCTTTTCATCAGGAGCTGCTGGATTCATTTGTTGGCTGTTTCGACCTGACCATTGGTCCTTGGATGATGTACCGAGGAAAACCGCAGGTCAATTCCAACCTGATCGCAAAATTTTATCATCTCGGGATTATTGAATTGTGGACCATTATCAGTGACCATTGCCAGCGGAATTCCGTGTCGGCAGACTATTTCTCCCCAGATGAAGTTTCTGATAATTTGGGTAGTAGTTCTTGCCAGTGCCTTAGCCTCGATCCACTTACTGAAGTAGTCAATCATCACTATGATAAAGCGGCGCTGACCGCTAGCCATTGGAAAGGGTCCGATGAGATCCATCCCCCAAACCGCGAAGGGCCAGGGTGCAGTTATTGACCTAAGCGACTGAGCGGGCAGATGCTGAAGAGGAGCAAACTTTTGGCACTGAACACAACGCTTGGCAAATGTTTCAGCATCTTTTCTCATGGTTGGCCAAAAATACCCCTGCCTTAGGATTCTCTTCTCTAGAGTTTTTGCACCTGAATGGCTACCGCATTCCCCGGAATGAACTTCCTGAAGTATAATAGGGATCTCTTCTTTTGAAACACATCGTGCTGAGGGGGAAATCAAAGTTTTTCTGTAGAGAACTCCTGCTATTAGATAATAATATGCCGCCTTCCTTCTGAATCTTCTCCGATCTTTAATGGAATGATGGAACTCTCCTTTTGACAGAAATAGTTCATAAGGATCCTTCCAGGAGGGATTCTGATCAATCTGCATGAGCTCCTCTTTCTCCGTGGCCGGATGGAAAAGTTCCGAGGTCACCCCTCCCGATGGAAGACCAAACTTTGATAACTCGTCTGCCTCATCATTTTGTGTCCTTGGAATGTGCTCGATGATGAAGGATTTGAATTTCCCGATCTCTTCCTTAGCTAGCGATATATACTTTCTCAGCATTGGTTCTCTTGTTTCGTAGTTCCCTAGAACTTGCGAGGCCATTACAAGAGAATCAGTTTTTACATGAACATGTTCTATCCCAAGCTCTTTTGCGAGTCTTAGGCCGGCCAAGAGTGCTTCGTATTTAGCCTGGTTGTTTGTTACTGGGAAAAAGAATTTGATTGCAAGCTCGAGTTTGATGCCATTTGGACTGAGAAAACTACTTTCCCACGGAGTTTTTCCCTGAAGCTCCATCTACGTAGATGATCCAGGCATAAGGAGATTTTTCCACCCGTTCAGGGTTAGACTCTATCGTGTCTACCAAGAAGTCTGCCAGTACTTGTGCCTTAATTGCTGTTCTGGGAATGTATAGTATTTCGAACTCGCTCAGCTCAATTGCCCATTTAGCCAGTCTTCCTGAATGATCTGGCTTCTCCAGGATACTTCTTAGTGGATGATCCGTAACCACCTGAATAGGATGAGCCTGAAAATAGGGGAGAAGCCTTCGTGAGGACATCACTAAGGCCAAGGATAATTTCTCTAGAATTGAATATCTAGTTTCTGCATCTTTAAGGATATGGCTGACATAATATATTGGAAATTGCTTCTTCTTCTCTTCCCGAACCAGGACAGAGCTTATGGCATATGGACCCACCCCCAAGTACAAGAATAATGTTTCCCCTTCACGAGGGCTTTGAAGAAGAGGGGTTGAGGTTAACTGCTTTTTCAACTGTTCAAAAGCATTATCGCACTCTTCATTCCATTCAAACTTAGATCCTCCCCTAAGTGTCTTGAAGAATGGAGCGCTTTTATCTCCTGATTTGGAAATGAATCGGCTTAATCCTGCCAGCCTCCCCCCAAGTTGTTGTACCTCTTTCTGATTACGAGGAGGGGTCATATCTAGGATGGCTTTTACTTTATCCGGATTTGGTGCGAGGCCATCAGGGGTGAGAAGATGCCCGAGAAATTTCCCTTTGTTTGCCCCGAATACGCATTTTGATGGGTTTAGCTTTAATTTGAACCTCCGTAGAGTAGCGAACGTCTCTACGAGGTCTTTCAGGTGGATTGAAAAAGTTTTACTTTTTAGAAGGAGATCATCAACGTATACTTCAAGATTTCTTCCTTTCTGTTTTTCAAAAACCGTGTCCATCATCCTCTGATATGTCGCACCTGCGTTTTTGAGCCCGAAAGGCATGACGAGATAACAATAACACCCGTCATTGGTAATGAAGGACGTATGCGGGATATCAGGCATATGCATCTTAATCTGGTGCTAACCAGAAAATGAATCTAGGAAACTCATGAAATTATATCCCACCGCGGAATCTACCAAAACATCTACCCGAGGCAAGGGATAACAATCCTTGGGACATGCTTTATTGAGTTTAGTGAAATCTACACACATACGCCATTTCCCCCCAGATTTTTTCACCATTACTACATTCGACATCCAGGTGGGATACTGGATTTCAGAAATGAAATTGGCTTTAAGAAGTTTTGCAACTTCTTCTTTAATGGGTACCGCCAGCTTGGTTGCTACCTCCCTCTTCTTCTGTTGGATTAGCTTGAATTCAGGAGAAATGTTGAGATGATGGCACGCGACATCTGGATCTACACCAGGCATATCTTCTGCTGACCAGGCGAAGATGTCTAGATTCTCCAACAGGCAGGAGATCAGCTGAACCTTCTCTTCTTCTGATAGCTCGGCGTTGATGATCAACTTCTTTCCTTCCTCTTCTGCAATAGGAACCTCTTGGGTCTCCTGGGCAGGTTCCAGGTAAGTCCCTGTCCGTTCTGCGCTTTCCTCGGCGGCCCCTGAAGACTCAGCAACCTCCAAAACTTCATCCATGATCTTAGGAAGTGGAGCGTCGGTGACCATGTTGACAGTTCGGACGTAGCACTCCCGAGCTACCTTTGGGTTGCTTCTGACCCGATACTGCTTTCCTTCAGCAGCGAACTTGAGGGAAAGGTGAAAGGTGGACACTACTGCCCTATACGCATTGAGAATCGGCCTCCCGAAGATAGCACAGTAGTTGCTCGGGGCATCTACTACCACGAAATTGATCAACTTTATTACTCCTCCAAGAGAGACCAGGAGCTTCACTGAACCCTCTACTTCCTTCTTCTCCCCAGAAAAGCCGTAGAGGGGCCCATCGGTGGAAAGCAGATGCTTTCCGGTCTTCAGGGCCTCGAAAGTTGGGCGGAAAAGGAGATTGACAGAGCTGCCGGTATCAATCAGAATCTTGTGGACTGTATAGTTTTCGATGATGGCCTTGATAACCACCGCATCATCGAAAGGATTAGCATTGGGGGGAAGGTCATCCTGACCAAACGTGACAATAGTGCTTTCGGGAGGAGAACTTGTAGTGGCTGCCACTTCCTTTTTTAGAACTCTCGCAATGCTGGATTTGCGAGATGATTCCGCTCCAGCTCCACCATGGATACAATAGATGTCCCCTAAGGGGCCCACATCATTGACTTCGACGCATTCGGTAGAAGGATGGATGTCACCATAGTAGCCGGCGTCCTCGACGTCGGCGCATTCCCAGGTCACTTCTACTGTTTCCTTCTCCTTTTTCTTCTCGGTAGTTGGCTCAGCAGTTTTATCTTTCCGAACTAGACCCCGGAGCTTTCCTTCTCCCAGGAGTCTTTCTCTAAGCAGACGAAGAGCTCGACAGTCTTCAGTTAGATGTCCGCCCTCTTTATGATATTCACAATAAAGGTTCGGATTTCGATTGCGAATATCCGACTTCAGAGGAGCAGGCCTTTTGAAATCTGGCCTCTTTTGCAGAATCTGGACTACTTCATCCATGGTGACGTTTAGGGGAGTGAATGACTCTTGTGAATCATCGTATTGAGTTGATGGAATGACTGGAGGTGGCTGCGCGGCATACTGTTGTAAATATACCGGCATGATTTGCAGAAGCGGAGCGGATGGAGCGGGAGCGACGACCAACGGTGGTTTCTGATCTTGAAACCGCTGATGGCCCATAAATAGTTGCTTATTTTTGTAGTTCCTCCCCCTTTGGGAACGGGGTTCAAAGTGGGACTGATTCGATGGTGGATGATGGAAGGACGGATTTGACTGCTCCTTGTCGCTTACCAGCTTCGCGACGTAGTCTGATTGCTCTTCTCTCCTCTGATAAACATATTTGCCAAACTTATCATTTCCTGATAAGTCTTAGGCTCCTTTATATTTGCTTCGAACTTTAGGGGGCCCTCTCTTAGGCCATGGATGAGGGCAACCCTATACAGCTCTGGGTTTACATTTTGGACTTCCATGATCTCTTTCTGGAATCGGTCCACAAAACGAGCCCATGTCTCGCCTTCCCGTTGTTTTATATCGAAAAGGGCCGCCGGGCCACTCTTTCTCTTCCTTGAGGTAGAGAATCTCAGCAGGAATTCTCTTCGCAGCTCCGCGAAACAACGGATCGACCTGGGGTGCAAACCGTAAAACCATTCCCTCGCTTGTCCTTCAAAGGAGATTACAAGAAGCTTGCACTTAGTTGCATCAGTTAAGGTTCTGAGAGCAATGGCTGACTCAAAAGCTTGTAAATGAACCGTGGGATCAGTTTCCCCATTGAAAGCTGGCAGGCGAGGCTCCCTGAAATTATTAGGGGCAGGCTCCCCTCTGACTTCGTCCACAAAGGGAGAAGTTTCTTCCATGTCTTCATACAGAGGAGCAGGGTAATAAGCCGCCGGAGCTCCGGCTATTCGCGGACAAGCCGCCTGATAAGAAGACCGGGCAGCAGCTTCTGGCGGGTAGGAGTGATGAATAGGAACTTCAGGCAGGTTGGAGAGACGGGTCGTGCCCTCCTGCGGTAGGAAAGGTGGGCAGCATGAGAAGTCGCCCCCTGGAAGTCGAGGACTCGAGCTGGCATACTGTGCGCGGCTTCCTGATAGAAGTTTTTCCTAGCCGCAGGGTCTTCTTGGTGGAGCTGGAAATTAGCGGCTTGCGGTAGAGAGTAAGGAGGAGGTGGAGGAAGGACCGGGGTCACCGCCTGATTAGCCGCGGCTTGTTTCGGAACTAGTCGCTCGGTTAGCATTGCTAAAGTCTGACTGATCGCTTCAAGTCGCTGATCAGTGGCCCTCTGAGCCCGCTCGGCTTCTCTCCTTGATTGCTCCAGGGCTTCCCACAAAGAGACCTCGCTATGATCGGAGCGGTCTCCAAGGGGGAACTGACGGTCTGACATCGTGGCGAAAAGGATTTCACCGACAATCCGCGATCTGAAGGTCGCGTGTTTCTGTTGAGTCCGAAATCGCATCTCCGAGGGAAACCGGAGGCTGCGGGTTGCCGGTTACTTTTTGTGCAGAAGAATGAGACCGCTAGCAGCGGTCAAGGCCACACTTCGCCCGCCGCGGCAAATGCCACTCCTGCGATGGGCTTTCCTTTGATTAGAAAGAAGGGGTTACAGCGGGTTACAAGTACAGGAAAAGAGAAGCCGGCCGGTCAGACAGTCCGCAAGACGAGAAACTCGAGTCCGCAGCTCGAACAAGCGAGCTCCTAGATTCGAGTGTGCGTGTCTTGGGAACAGTACCGCCCCTATTTATAGGCTTGGGGGCCTGCCCGAACGGGCAGGGATAAAATAACCGCCTGCCCGGGTACAGGAGAAACGGGCAGGCGGTGACGGGATACGCAAAGAAGGAAAGAAAGAAGCCGCGCGGCTTGGCGGCTTGCCCTTCCGACTTGTCTGTCCAGAAGATAAAGATGATGCGACCAAGGCGACGATGCTATCCAAGCGGTCTCTATTTTGAGACCACGGCTTGTTCTTTTACCTTGAATCTGGGCTTATCTCCATAGCATAAACCGCGCGATCTCCGACTTGAGACCGCGACTTGCCCTGCTGGATTTGGGCTTGGACTATCTTTAATACTTGGCGACGGTCTGAGTTATGCCAGACCGCCCGACCTGTTGCTAGCTGGTGTCGATGGATCTCGTTTAACCTGAGCCGGGCGACTTGGATCCGCAAACCGCTCGATCTGCGAGTAATCCTCTTGAAAGCGGTTTCCCGGGTAAACAATGATCTTCATGGTTTTACGCTAATGACTACAATCCGAGGGGGTTCGAGCAGAACTTGGCGATGTCTCCGTGGTTCAGTGAGTTTGATATATGAGAAAATGTAAAAAGGGAGCATCAGACATGGAGAAGTGTCAGCATGGGGCTTCTTATTAAAATATCTGAAAAATTGCAGGAAAGTAAAGAAGACATATTTTAAGGATAGAACCGTTTGAGATCGTCACCGCTCCAAGTGCGCGAAATGTCTTCTCCCTCGCTTGTTTGGAGGCGGTAAGCCCCACATTTTAATACCTCCTTGACGATGAAAGGTCCAGCCCAATTAAGATTTAGCTTTCCGACATTGCCTGTTCGGGCTACTGCATCAACCTTTTTTAGCACAACGTCGCCAATCGCAAAATGCTTTACCCTGACATTTTTGTCAAAGTACTTTGCCATCCTCCTCTTAACTTCTTCTTGTCTTATTGTTGCCTCGTCTTGAAGTTCTTCGATCAGATCCAGGCTATACTTGATAGCCTCATCATTGTCTTTTATCCACGCTTCTCCTCCCTCTTTTGCATACACGACTCTTGGAGTGACTACCTCAAACTCTACAGGCACAGCGGCTTCCGATCCATGAGATAATTTGAATGGTGTCTCCCCAGTAGCTGAAGATGGGGTAGTACGAAGGGTCCAAAGAATGGAAGGAAGCTGATCTGCCCAATTTCCCCTTTGATTCAAAACCCTTTTCATCAGGAGCTGCTGGATTTGCCTGTTCGCTGCTTCTACTTGGTCGTTCGTCCTTGGATGATGTACTGAGGCAAATCGAAGATCAATTCCCACCTGATCACAAAAGTTTATCATCTCTGGATTATTGAACTGTGGACCATTATCAGTGACAATTGCTAGCGGAATTCCATGACGGCAGACTATTTCTCCCCAGATGAAGTTTTTGACAATTTGGGTTGTAGTTTTCGCCAGCGCTTTTGCCTCAATCCACTTGCTGAAATAGTCGATCATTACAATGATAAAACGACGCTGGCTGCTGGCTATTGGGAAAGGTCCAATAAGATCCATCCCCCATACCGTGAAGGGCCATGGCGCAGTTATTGATCTGAGTGACTGAGCAGGCAAGTGCTGAAGAGGAGCAAACTTTTGGCACTGAGCACACCGCTTGTCAAATGCCTCAGCATCCTTCCTCATGGTTGGCCAAAAATACCCCTGCCTTAAGATTCTCTTCTCTAGGGTCTTCGCTCCCGAGTGACTACCGCACTCCCCAGAATGAACTTCCTCAAGTATGGTTGGGACTTCATCCTCCGAAACACATCGTGCTGAGGGAGAAATCAAAGTTTTTCTGTAGAGAACTCCCGCTATCAGATAATAATATGCCGCTTTCCTTTTGAATCTTCTCCGATCTTTGATGGAATGGTGGAACTCCCCCTTTGATAGGAATAGCTCGTAAGGATCCTTCCATGAAGGATTATGATCAATTTGCATGAGTTCTGCCTCATCTATTGCCGGATGAAAAAGTTCAAAGGTCACTCCCCCTGATGGAAGACCGAACTTCGACAATTCATCTGCCTCCTCATTTTGCGTTCTTGGGATGTGCTCGATAATAAATGACTTGAATCTTCCAATTTCCTTTTTGGCTAATAGCAGATATTTTCGCAGAATCGGCTCCCTTGTCTCATAATTCCCCAAGACCTGGGAGGCCACCACCAGTGAATCGGTTCTAACATGTACATATTCTATGCCCAGCTCTTTCGCAAGCCTTAGCCCAGCCAAAAGTGCTTCATATTCTGCCTGGTTATTTGTAACTGGAAAGAAGAACTTGATAGCTTGCTCCAGCCTGATGCCATTTGGGCTGATCAACACTACTCAGGCTCCCACGGAGTTTCTGTCAGAAGCCCCATCCACATATATGATCCAAGCCAGAGGAGATTGTACCACCTGTTCAGGACTAGGCTCTGTTGTATCTACCAAGAAGTCTGCCAAGATTTGCGCTTTGATTGCTGTCCGGGGGATGTATGATATCTCAAATTCACTTAGTTCAATAGCCCATTTTTGCCAACCTCCCTGAATGATCTGGCTTTTCAAGAATATTTTTTAAAGGATGATCTGTAATAACTTGGACGAAATGAGCCTGAAAATAAGGGCGAAGCCTTCGCGCAGACATAACCAAGGCCAAGGCCAGTTTCTCCAGGATCGAATATCTAGTTTCTGCATCCTTAAGGATGTGGCTGACATAGTATATTGGAAACTGCCTCCTCTTTTCTTCCCGAACGAGGACAGAACTCACCGCATCCGGTCCGACTGCCAGATATAAGAATAGTTTTTCTCCCTCACGGGGACTTTGGAGTAGTGGGGTTGAAGTTAACTGTTCTTTCAGCTGCTCGAAAGCCTTGTTACACTCCTCGCTCCATTCAAACTTTGATCCCCCTCGCAATGTTTTAAAGAATGGGGCACTTTTATCTCCGGATTTGGAGATAAACCTGCTCAATCCTGCCAATCTCCCTCGCAATGTCATATCAAGGATGGCCTTCACCTTATCTGGGTTTGCTGCAAGGCCATTAGGAGTTAAGAGATGCCCAAGAAATTTTCCTTTGCTTGCCCCGAACACACATTTCAATGGGTTTAATTTTAACATGAACCTCCGTAGAGTAGCGAACGTCTCTACGAGGTCTTCCAAGTGCAATGAGAATGTTTTACTTTTGAGAAGAAGGTCATCAACGTAAACTTCGAGATTCCTGCCCTTTTGATGTTTAAAACGGTATCCATCATTCTTTGGTATGTTGCGCCCGAGTTTTTAAGACCGAAGGGCATTATGAGATAGCAGTAACACCCATCGTTTGTGAAAAATGAGGTATGCGGGATGTCAGGTTTGTGCATTTTAATTTGATGATATCCGAAGAAGGCATCGAGGAAACTCATAAAACAATACCCAACCGCAGAATCAACTAAGACATCTATCCGAGGCAAAGGGTAACAATCTTTAGGGCACGCTTTATTAAGTTTGGTGAAGTCCACCCACATGCGCCACTTCCCACCAGATTTCTTAACCATTACAACATTCGACATCCACGTTGGATATTGAATCTCAGAAATGAAACCCTCTCTTAGGAGTTTGGAAACCTCCTCTCTGATGGGCAACGCCAGCTTGGTCGCCACTTCTCTATTTTTTTGCTGGACGGGCTTGAATTCAGGAGACACATTTAGATGATGACAAGCCACGTCCGGATCCACTCCTGGCATATCCTCCGCTGACCAAGCGAAGATATCCAGGTTTTCCAATAGGCAGGAGATTAGCTCCATTTTCTCCTCCTCCGTCAACTCAGCGTTGATGACCAGCTTCTTTTCTGCTCCTTTAGTAATAGGAACTTCTTGGGTCGCTTGGGCAGGTTCCAAGTGAGCCCCTTCTCGATCTTTTCCTTCCTCGGCGGCCTCTGGAGACTCAGCAATCTCCAAAGCCTCAGCCACGGCCTCGGGAAGCGGAATGTTGGTGATCATGTTGACAGTTCGGACGTAGCACTCCCGAGCCACCTTTGGGTTGCTCCTGACCCGATACTGCTTTCCTTCGGCCGCGAACTTAAGGGGAAGGTGAAAGGTCGACACCACTGCCCTATATGCATTGAGAATCGGCCTCCCGAAGATGGCACAGTAGTTGTTCGGGGCATCCACTACCACAAAATTGATTAACTTTATTACTCCTCCAAGAGAGACCAGGAGCTTTACTGAGCCCTCTACTTCCTTCCTCTCACCAGAAAAGCCGTAGAGGGGCCCGTCGGTGGAAAGCAACAACTTTCCGGTCTTCAGGGCCTCGAAAGTCGGGCGGAAAAGGAGATTGACGGAGCTGCCGGTATCAATCAGAATCTTGTGGACTGTATAGTTTTCGATGACGGACTTGATGACCACCGCATCGTCGAAAGGATTAGCATTGGGGGGAAGGTCATCTTGACCAAATGTGACAATAGTGCTTTCGGGAGGAGAACTTGTAGTGGCTGCCACTTCCTGCTTTAGAACTCTCGCAATGCTGGATTTGCGAGATGATTCCGCTCCAGCTCCTCCATGAATACAATAGATGTCCCCTAAGGGGCCCACATCATTGACTTCGACGCATCTGGTAGCAGGATGGATGCCATCATAGCAGCCGGCGTCTTCGACATCGGCACATTCCCAGGTTACTTCTACCGTTTCTTTCTCTTTTCTCTTCTCGGCAGTTGGTTCAGCAGTTGTATCTTTCCGAACTAGACCCCGGAGCTTTCCTTCTCCCAGGAGTCTCTCTATCAGCAAACGAAGGGCCCGACAGTCTTCGGTTAGATGCCCCCCTTCTTAATGATATTCACAATAAAGGTTCGGATTTCGATCGCGGATATCCGACTTCAGAGGAGCAGGCCTTTTGAAATCTGGCCTCTTTTGTAGAATCTGGACTACTTCGTCCATGGTGACGTTTAAGGGAGTGAATGACTCTTGCGAGTCATCATATGGAGTGGATGGAATGACTGGAGGTGGTTGCGCGGTGTACTGTTGTAAGTATACCGGCATGATTTGCGGAAGAGGAGCGGATGGAGCGGGAGCGATGGCCAAAGGTGGTTTCTGATCTTGAAACCGCTGATGGCCCATGAATGGTTGCTTATTTTTGTAATTTCTCCCCCTTTGGGAACGGGGTTCAAAGTGGGACTGATTCGATGGCGGATGATGGATGGACGGATTTGACTGCTCCTTGTCGCTTACCAGCTTTGCGACGTAGCCTGGATTACTCTTCTCTCCTCTGATAAACATATTTGCCAAACTTATCATCTCTTGATAAGTCCTAGGCTCCCTTATATTCGTTTCAAATTTTAAGGGGCCCTCCCTCAAACCATGAATGAGGGCAACCATGTACAACTCGGGATCTACATTTTGGACCTCCATGATCTCTTTCTGGAAGCGGTCTACAAAATGAGCCCACGTCTCGTCTTCCCGCTGTTTTATATCGAAAAGGGCCGCCGGGCCACTCTTTCTCTTCCTCGAGGTAGAGAATCTCAGCAGGAATTCCCTTCGCAGCTCAGCGAAACAACAGATTGACCTAGGGTGCAATCCGTAAAACCACTCTCTTGCTTGTCCTTCAAAGGAGGTCACAAGAAGCTTGCACTTGGTCGCATCAGTTAAGGTTCTAAGAGCGATGGCTGACTCGAAGGCTTGTAAATGAACCGTGGGATCTGTCTCCCCATTGAAAGCTGGCAGGCGAGGCTCTCTGAAATTATTAGGGGCAGGCTCCCCTCTGACTTCGTCCACAAAGGGAGAAGTTTCTTCCATATCTTCATACAGTGGAGTAGGATAATAAGCCGCCGGAGCTGCGGCTATTCGCGGACAAGCCGCCTGATAAGAGGACCGGGCGGCAGCTTCTGGCGGGTAGGAGTGATGAATAGGATCTTCAGGCGGGTAGGAAAGGAGGGCAGCGTGAGAAGCCGCCCCCTGGAAATCAAGGGCCCGAGCCGGCATGCTGTGCGCGGCTTCCTGATAGAAGCTTTGCCTAGCCGCAAAGCCTTCTTGCTGGGGCTGGAAGTTAGCGGCTTGTGGTAGCGGGTAAAGAGGAGGTGGAGGAGGGACCGGGGTCACCGCCTGATTAGCCGCGGTTTGTTGTGGAACTAGCCGATCGGTTAGCATTGTTAAAGTCTGGCTGATCGCTTCAAGTCGCTGATCAGTGACCCTCTGAGCCCACTCAGCTTCTCTCCTGGATTGCTCCAAGGCTTCCCATGAAGAGTCCTCGCTGTGATCGGAGCGGTCTCCAGAGGGGAACTGGCGGTCTGACATTGTAGTGAGGATTTTGCCGACAATCCACGATCTGAAGGTCGCGTGTTTCTGTTGAGTCCGAAATCGCACCTCCGAAGGAAATCGGAGGCTGCGGGTTGCCGGTTACTTTTTAGTTGGGAAAAATGAGACCGCTAGCAGCGGTCAAGGCCAGACTTTGCCCGTCACGGCGAATGCCACTCCTGTGACGGGCTTTCCTTTGATTAAAATGAGGTGGTTACAGCGGTTACAAGTGCAGGAAAGAAGAAGCCGGCCGATCAGACAGTCCACAAGATGGGAAACTCGAGACCGCAACTCAAACAAGCGAGCTCCTGGATTCGAGTGTGCGTGTCTTGGGAACAGTGCCGCCCCCTATTTATAGGCTCGGGGGCCTGCCCGAACGGGCAGGGATAAAATAACCATCTGCCCGGGTACAGGAGAAACGGGCAGGCGGTGACGGGATACACAAAGAAGGAAAAGAAAGAAGCCGCGTGACTTGGCGGCTTGCCCTTCCGACCTGTCTGACCAGAGGCTGAGGATGACGCGACCAAGGCGACGATGCAATCCGGGCGGTCCTCGACTTGAGACCGCGACTTGTTCTTTGATCCCGAACCTTGGCTTGTCCCTATGGCATAATCCGCACGGTCTCCGACTTGAGACCGCGACTTGTCCTGTTGGACTTGGGCCTGGATTATCTTTAGTACTTGAGGGCCATAATCCGCCCGGCTTGTGCTAGTTAGTGTTGATGGACCTTGTATAACCTGAGCCGGGCGACTTGAATCTGCAAACCGCACGGTCTGCGAGTAATCCTCTTGAAAGCGGTCTTCTAGGTAAACAGGTGTTGTACGCAAATATCGGACAACTAGATCAAAAGTTATGGCTGTTACAGTTTATGTGTCAAGAGGAGCAAAATCCCTCATTACCATTGCAACAGACTGTATATTGACTTCTAAAATGATCTGGAATGGTTTAAAATTGTGCTCCATTGGATGTATGCCTCCGAGCATATTCCGTAAAGGTGTTGTGGGCAACAATCAAACATACAAATCAAAAGTTATGGCTGTTAGAAGTTTAGGTGTATTTTGGAGCTAAATTTCGCATTACCGCTGCAACTGGCTATATATCGACAACTAAATGAACTGGAATGGGTAAAATTTGTGCTCCAATGAAAGTAGTGCTCCAAGCTCATTCCAAAAAGGTGTTGTGGGGTAAAATCAGACAACCGGATCAAAAGTTATTGTTGTTCAGAGTTTAAGTGTCATTTGGAGCTAAATCTCTCACTTTCGCTACAAACCGCATCTAAAATTCTTTCATTTTGAAATTTATGTGCCATTTGGACCTAAATCTTACATTACTAGTAGAACCCACTGTATATCGACCTCTAAACGAGCTTGAATGGGTTAAATTGTTCTCCATTGGATTTAGGGCTCTTATCTCATTCTTAAAAGGTGTCCTTTGGAGCTAAATTTCGCATTTCCGCTGCAACCGGCTATATATCGACAACTAAATGAACTGGAATGGGTAAATCTCGTGCTCCAATGAATGTAATGCTCCGAGCATATTCTGAAAAGGTGTTGTTTGATAAAATCAGACAACCAGATCAAAAGTTATTGCTGTTTAAAGTTTGAGTGTCATTTGGAGCTAAATCTCTCACTTTCGCTACAAACCGCATCTAAAATTCTTTCATTTTGAAATTTATGTGTCATTTGGAGCAAAATCTCGCATTACCAGTAGAACCCACTATCTATCGACCTCTAAATGAGCTTGAATGGGTTAAAATTGTTCCCCATTGGATTTAGGGCTCCTATCTCATTCTGAAAACGTCTTCTTTGGAGCTAAATTTCGCATTACCGCTGCAACCGACTATATATCGAGAACAAAATGAACTGGAATGGGTAAATCTTGTGCTCCAATGAACGTAGTGCTCCGAGCTTATTCCGAAAAGGTGTTGTGGGGTAAAATCAGACAACCAGATCAAAAGTTATTGCTGTTTAAAGTTTGAGTGTCATTTGGAGCTAAATCTCTCACTTTCGCTACAAACCGCATCTAAAATTCTTTCATTCTGAAATTTATGTGTCATTTGGAGCAAAGTCTCGCATTACCAGTAGAACCCACTGTATATCGACCTCTAAATGACCTTGAATGTGTTAAAATTGTTCTCCATTGGATTTAGGGCTCCTATCTCATTCTGAAAAGGTGTTCTTTGGAGCTAAATTTCGCATTACCGCTGCAACCGGCTATATATCGACAACTAAATGAACTAGAATGGGTAAAACTTGTGCTCCAATGAATGTAGTGCTCCAAGCTCATTCCGAAAAGGTGTTGTGGGGTAAAGTAAGACAACCAGATCAAAAGTTATTGTTGTTTAAAGTTTGAGTGTCATTTGGAGCTAAATCTCTCAATTTCGCTACAAACCGCATCTTAAATTCTTTCATTTTGAAATTTATGTGTCATTTGGAGCAAAATCTCGCATTACCAGTAGAACCCACCGTATATCGACCTCTAAATGAGCTTGATTGGGTTAACATTGTTCTCCATTGGATTTAGGGCTCCTATCTCATTATGAAAAGGTATTGTGGGTGAAAATCTGACAACCGGATCAAAAGTTACGGATGTTTGAAGTTTAGGTCTCCTTTCGAGTTAAATACCTTATTACCAACCCGGCTGTATATTGACCACTAAACAAACTAGAATGGGTAAAAATTGTTATCCATTGGATGTAGGGCTCCGAGCTCATTCCAAAAATGTGTTGTACGCAAAAATCGGACAACCAGATCAAAAGTTATTGCAGTTACAGTTTGTGTCAAGAGGAGCAAAATCCCTCATTACCATTGCAACCGACTGTATATTGACTTCAAAAATGAGCTGGAATGGTTTAAAATTGTGCTCCATTGGATGTATGTCTCCGAGCATATTCCGTAAAGGTGTTGTGGGCAACAATCAAACATACAAATCAAAAGTAATGGTTGTTAGAAGTTTAGGTGTAATTTGGGGCTAAATTTCGCATTACCGCTTGTTGACCCAGAAATCGGAGATCCCCCCTGGGAGGCCTTTTTCGCTACTTTTTTACAAATTACGCGCCCGGGAAGGATCAGACCTCCCGCAAAGGCTTTTTTCACACCCAAAGCGGGCGGCCTCCTCCTTCAGACCGCCGAAGGCGGGCGGCCTCCTCCTCCAGACCGCCGAAGGCGGGCGGCCTCCTCTTCCAGACCGCCGAAGGCGGGCGACCTCCTCCTTTAGACCACCCAAAGCGGGCGGCCTCCTCCTTCAGACTGCCCAAAGTGGGCGGCCTCCTCGTTTAGACCGCTGAAAGCGGGCGGCCTCTCCCTTCAAACCGCCCAAATCGGGTGGCCTCCTTCTTCAGACCGTGCAAGCCGGGCGGCCTCCTTCTTCAGACCGCCCAAGTCGGGCGGCTTCCTTCTTCAGACCGCCCAAGTCGGGCGACCTCCTTCTTCAGACCGCCCAAGTCGGGCGGCCTCCTTCTTCATACCGCCCAAGCCGGACGGCGTCCTCCTTCAGTCCGCCCAAGCTGGGCGGCCTCCTCCTTCAGTCCGCCCAAGCTGGGCGGCCTCCTCCTTCAGTCCGTCTAAGGTGGCGGTCTCCTTCGTTTAGACCGCGCGGGTAGAGATCCGGTCACCGGCTCACCGGAGGTGACGACAACGACCCAGAGCCTATAAATAGGACCCTCGACCATGAACAGTGGACAAGCAAGTGGGGGGACGAAACCGGCACCTAGAAACAGTCAGACCGCACCAAGCTGCGACCTGTCCGTGCGACCTCTGCGAACAGGTCGGGCGACCTGTCCGGGCGACCTCTGCGAACAGGCCGGGCAACCTCCCCGGGCGACCTGTCCGGGCGACCTCTGCGAACAGGCTGGGCGGCCTCACCGACTAGTCCGGGCGACCTCGGCAAACAGAGCCCGCACGGCTTACTCTTTTCTTACCCGCAACCAAGCTGGCGGTACCCATCAAGGAAGAAGTTGCAAAGCTTCTTAAAGCCAATTTCATTTCTGAAATCCAATACCCCACTTGGATGTCAAATGTAGTAATGGTGAAAAAATCTGGGGGGAAATGGCGCATGTGTGTAGATTTCACAAAGCTCAATAAAGCGTGCCCCAAAGATTGTTATCCCTTTCCTCGGATAGATGTTTTAGTAGATTCCGCGGTGGGATATAATTTCATGAGCTTTCTAGATGCATTTTCTGGTTACCACCAGATTAAGATGCATAAACCTGATATTCCGCATACATCCTTCATTACCAATGATGGGTGTTATTGTTATCTTGTCATGCCTTTCGAACTCAAAAATGCGGGTGCGACGTATCAGAGAATGATGGACATGGTTTTCAAAAAGCAGAAAGGAAGAAATCTTGAAGTATACGTCGATGACCTTCTTCTGAAAAGTAAAACTTTTTCAATCCACCTGAAAGACCTCGTAGAGACGTTCGCTACTCTACGGAGGTTCAAATTAAAACTAAATCCATTGAAATGCGTGTTTGGGGCAAACAAAGGGAAATTTCTCGGACATCTTCTCACCCCTAATGGCCTCGCGCCAAACCCAGATAAAGTAATGGCCATTCTAGACATGACCCCTCCTCATAATCAGAAAGAAGTGCAGCAACTTGGGGGGAGGCTGGCAGGATTGAGCCGATTCATTTCCAAGTCAGGGGATAAAAGCACTCCATTCTTCAAGACGCTTAAGGGAGGATCTAAGTTTGAATGGAATGAAGATTGCGATAATGCTTTCGAACAGTTGAAAAAGCAGTTAACTTCAACCCCTCTTCTTCAAAGGCCTCACGAAGGGGAAACATTATTCTTGTACTTGGGGGTGGGCCCAGATGTAATAAGCTCTGTCCTGGTTCGGGAAGAGAAAATAAAGCAATTTCCGATATATTATGTCAGCCACATCCTCAAAGATGCGGAAACTAGATATTCAATCCTGGAGAAATTAGCCTTGGCTTTGGTCATGTCATCACGAAGGCTCCGCCCCTATTTTCAGGTTCATCCTATTCAGGTGGTTTCGGATCATCCACTAAGAAGTATCCTGGAGAAGCCGGATCATTCAGGAAGATTGGCCAAATGGGCAATCGAGCTGAGCGAGTTCGAAATATTGTACATTCCCAGAACGGCAATAAAGGCACAAGTATTGGCAGATTTCTTGGTAGACACGATGGAGTCTAATCCTGAACAGGTAGTACAATCTCCTTTGGCTTGGATCATTTATGTGGATGGGGCTTCTGGCAGAAACTCCGTGGGAGCCGGGGTAGTTCTGATCAGTCCAAATGGCATCAGGCTGGAGCAAGCTATCAAATTCTTCTTTTCAGTTACAAATAACCAGGCCGAATACGAAGCACTCTTGGTCGGCCTGAGACTCGCAAAGGAGCTTGGGATAGAACATGTTCATGTGAAAACTGATTCTCTTGTGATGGCTTCGCAGGTTCTAGGGAACTACGAAACAAGAGAACCGATATTAAGAAAGTATCTATTCCTAGCTAAGGAAGAAATCGGGAGATTCAAATCCTTCATCATCGAACACATTCCGAGAACACAGAATGGAGAGGCAGACGAATTGTCAAAGTTTGGTCTTCCATCAGGAGGGGTGACCTCGGAACTCCTTCATCCGGCAACGGAGGAAGAGGAGCTCTGAAGATCGATCAGCATCCTTCCTGGAAAGACCCCTATGAATTGTTTCTGTCAAAAGGAGAGTTTCATCCATCAATCAAGGACAGAAATAGGTTCAGAAGAAAGGCGGCCTACTACTACCTAATAGCAGGAGTCTTGTATAGGAAAACTTTGATTTCTCCCTCAGCACGGTGTGTTTCAGAAGAAGAGATCCCGATCATACTTTAGGAAGTTCATTCTGGGGAATGTGGTAGCCATTCAGGGGCAAAAACCTTAGAAAAAAGGATCCTGCGGCAAGGATATTTTTGGCCGACTATGAGAAAGGATGCTGAAGCATTTGCCAAGCGGTGTGTGCAGTGCCAAAAGTTCGCTCCTCTTCAGCATTTGCCTGCTCAGTCACTCAGATCAATAACTGCGCCGTGGCCTTTTGCAGTATGGGGAATGGATCTTATGGGACCTTTCCCAATAGCCAGCGGTCAACGTCATTTTATCATTGTGATGATCGACTATTTCAGTAAGTGGATTGAGGCCAAAGCATTAGCAAAAACTACTACCCAAATCGTCAGAAACTTCATCTGGGGAGAAATAGTCTGCTGGCATGGAATACCACTGGCAATCGTCACTGATAATGGCCCACAATTCAATAATCCGGAGATGATAAGCTTTTGTGATCAGGTCGGAATTGTTTACTCGGGAAACCGCTTCCAAGAGGATTACTCACAGACCGAGCGGTTTGCGGATCTAAGTCGCCCGGCTCAGATTAAACGAGATCCATCGACACCAGCTAACACAGGTCGGGCGGTCTGGCATAACTCAGACCGCCGCCAAGTACTAAAGATAGTCCAGGCCCAAGTTCAGCAGGGCAAGTCGCGGTCTCAAGTCGGAGGTCGCGCGGTTTATGCCATGGGGATAAGCTAAGGTCCAAAGTCAAAGAACAAGCCGCGGTCTCAAGACAAAGATCGAGCGGGTAGCATCGTCGCCTTGGCCGCATCATCTTTAGCCTCTGGTCAGACAATTCGGAGGGGCAAGCCGCCAAGCCGCGCGACTTCTTTCTTTCCTTCTTTGTGTATCCCGTCACCGCCTGCCCGTTTCTCCTGTACCCGGGCAGGCGGTTATTTTATCCATGCCCGTTCGGGCATGCCCCCAAGCCTATAAATAGGGGGCGGCACTGTTCCCAAGACACGCACACTTGAACCTAGGAGCTCGCTTGTTTGAGCTGCGGACTCGAGTTTCTCGTCTTGCGGACTGTCTGACCGGCCGACTTCTCTTTTCCTGCACTTGCAGCCCGCTGTAACCACTTCTTTCTAATCAAAGGAAAGCCCGTCGCAGGAGTGGCATTTGCCGCGGCGGGCGAAGTCTGGCCTTGACCGCTGCTAGCGGTCTCATTCTTCTACACAAAAAGTAACCGGCAACCCGCAGCCTCCGGTTTCCCTCGGAGGTGCGATCTCGGACTCAACAGAAACACGCGACCTTCAGATCGCGGATTGTCGGTGAAATCCTTTTCGCCACGATGTCAGATCGTCAGTTCCCCCTTGGAGACCGCTCCGATCATAGCGAGGACTCTTTATGGGAAGCCCTGGAGCAATCAAGGAGAGAAGCCGAGCGGGCTCAGAGGGCCACTGATCAGCGACTTGAAGCGATCAGTCAGACTTTAGCAATGCTAATCGAGCGACTAGTTCCGCAACAAGCCGCGGCTAATGAGGCGGTGACCCCGGTCCTTCCTCCACCTCCTCCTTACTCGCAACCGCAAGCCGCTAATTTCCAGCTCCATCAAGAAGACCCTGCGGCTAGGAAAAACTTCTATCAGGAAGCCGCGCACAACATGCCAGCTCGAGTCCTCGACTTCCAGGGGGTGACTTCTAACGCTGCCCACCTTTCCTACCCGTAGGAGGGCGCGGCCCGTCTCTCCTACCCGCCTGAAGTTCCTATTCATCACTTCTACCCGTCAGAAGCTGCTGCCCGGTCTTCTTATCAGGCGGCTTGTCCGCGAATAGCCGCAGCTCCGACGGCTTATTACCCTGCTCCTCTGTATGAAGACATGGAAGAAACTTCTCCCTTTGTGGACGAAGTCATAGGGGAGCCTGCCCCTAATAATTTCAGGGAGCCTCGCCTGCCGGCTTTCAATGGGGAGACTGATCCCACGGTTCATTTACAAGCTTTCGAGTCAGTCATTGCTCTCAGAACCTTAACTGATGCAACCAAGTGCAAGCTTCTCGTAACCTCCTTTGAAGGACAAGCGAGGGAATGGTTTTACGGTTTGCACCCCAGGTCGATTCGTTGTTTCGCGGAGCTGCGAAGAGAATTCCTGCTGTGATTCTCCACCTCAAGGAAGAGAAAGAGCGGCCCGGCGGCCCTTTTCGATATAAAACAACGGGAAGGCGAGACATGGGCTCGTTTTGTGGATCGATTCCAGAAAGAGATCATGGAAGTCCAAAATGTGGACCCGGAGCTGTATAGGGTTGCCCTCATCCATGGCCTAAGAGAGGGCCCCCTAAAGTTCGAAGCAAATATAAGAGAGCCTAAGACTTATCAGGAAATGATAAGTTTGGCAAATATGTTTATCAGAAGAGAGAAGAGCAATCCAGACTACGTCGCGAAGCTGGTAAGCGACAAGGAGCCATCAAATCCGTCCTTCCATCATCCACCATCGAATCAGTCCCACTTTGAACCCCGTTCCCAAAGGGGAAGGAACTACAAAAATAAGCAACCATTTATGGGCCATCAGCGGTTTCAAGATCAGAAACCACCGTTGGCCGTTGCCCCCGCTCCATCTGCTCCCTTTCCGCAAATCATGCCGGTATATTTGCAACAGTATGCCGCGCAGCCACCTCCAGTCATTCCATCAACTCAATACGATGATTCGCAAGAGTCATTCACTCCCCTAAACGTCACCATGGACGAAGTAGTCCAGATTCTGCAAAAGAGGCCAGATTTCAAAAGGCCTGCTCCTCTGAAGTCGGATATTCGCAATCGAAATCCGAACCTTTATTGTGAATATCATAAAGAGGGGGGACATCTAACTGAAGACTGTCGAGCTCTTCGTCTGCTTATAGAAAGACTCCTGGGAGAAGGAAAGCTTCGGGGTCTAGTTCGGAAAGATAAAACTGCTGAGCCAACTACCGAGAAGAAAAAGGAGAAGGAAACAGTAGAAGTGACCTGGGAATGCGCCGACGTCGAGGACGCCGACTGCTATGGTGACATCCATCCTTCTACCGAATGCGTCGAAGTCAATGATGTGGGCCCCTTAGGGGACATCTATTGTATCCATGGGGGAGCTGGAGCGGAATCATCTCGCAAATCCAGCATTGCGAGAGTTCTAAAGCAGGAAGTGGCAGCCACTACAAGTTCTCCTCCCGAAAGCACTATTGTCACGTTTGGTCAGGAAGACCTTCCCCCCAATGCTAATCCTTTCGATGATGCGGTGGTTATCAAGGCCATCATCGAAAACTATACAGTCCACAAGATTCTGATTGATACCGGCAGCTCCGTCAATCTCCTTTTCCGCCCGACTTTCGAGGCCCTAAAGACCGGAAAGCATCGACTTTCCACTGATGGGCCCCTCTACGGTTTTTCTGGGGAGAAGAAGGAAGTAGAGGGTTCAGTGAAGCTCTTGGTCTCTCTTGGAGGGGTGATAAAGTTGATCAATTTCGTGGTAGTAGATGCCCCAAGCAACTACTGTGCTATCTTCGGGAGGCCGATTCTCAATGCGTATAGAGCAATAGTGTCCACTTTTCACCTTTCCCTCAAGTTCGCTGCTGAAGGAAAACAGTATCGGGTCAGAAGCAACCCAAAGGTAGCTCGGGAGTGCTACGTCCGAACTGTCAACATGGTCACCGCCGCTCCACTTCCCAAGATCATGGATGAGGTTTTGTAGGTTGCTGAGTCTCCAGAGGCCGCCGAGGAAGGAAAAGATCGAGAAGGGGCTCACTTGGAACCTGCCCAAGCGACCCAAGAAGTTCCTATTGCTGAGGGGGCAGAAAAGAAGCTAGTCATCAACGCTGAGTTGTCAGAAGAGGAGAAAGTGGAGCTAATCTCCTGTCTGTTGGGGAATCTGGATATCTTCGCTTGGTCAGCAGAGGATATGCCAGGAGTGGATCCAGACGTGGCTTGTCATCATCTAAACGTATCTCCTGAGTTCAAGCCCGTCCAGCAAAAGAAGAGAGAAGTGGCGACCAAGCTGGCGTTGCCCATCAGAGAGGAGGTCTCCAAACTCCTAAAAGCGGGTTTCATTTCTGAGATTCAATATCCCACGTGGATGTCGAATGTTGTAATGGTTAAGAAATTTTGTGGGAAGTGGAGCATGTGTGTGGACTTCACCAAACTTAATAAAGCGTGCCCTAAAGATTGTTACCCTTTGCCTCGGATAGATGTCTTAGTTGATTCCGCGGTTGGGTATGGTTTTATGAGTTTCCTCGATGCCTTCTCCGGGTACCATCAAATTAAAATGCACAAACCTGACATCCCGCATACCTCATTGATCACAAACGATGGGTGTTACTGCTATCTCGTAATGCCCTTCGGTCTTAAAAACGCGGGTGCAACATACCAAAGAATGATGGATACCTTCTTTAAACATCAAAAGGGCAGGAATCTCGAAGTTTACGTTGATGATCTTCTTCTCAAAAGTAAAACATTCTCATTGCACTTGAAAGACCTCGTAGAGACGTTCGCTACTCTACGGAGGTTCAAGTTAAAATTAAACTCATTGAAATGTGTGTTCGGGGCAAGCAAAGGAAAATTTCTTGGGCATCTCTTAACTCCTGATGGCCTTGAACCAAATCCAGATAAGGTGAAGGCCATCCTTGATATGACCCCTCCTCGAAATACTAAAGAAGTTCAACAACTTGGGGGGAGATTGGCAGGATTGAGCAGGTTTATCTCCAAATCCGGAGATAAAAGTGCCCCATTCTTTAAAACATTGCGAGGGGGATCAAAGTTCGAATGGAGCGAGGAGTGTAACAAGGCTTTCGAGCAGCTGAAGGGACAGTTAACTTCGACTCCACTACTCCAAAGTCCCCGTGAGGGAGAAAAGCTATTCTTATATCTGGGAGTCGGACCAGAAGCGGTGAGTTCCGTCCTCATTCGGGAAGAAAAGAGGAGGCAGTTTCCAATATACTATGTCAGCCACATCCTTAAGGATGCAGAAACCAGATATTCGATCCTGGAGAAACTGGCCTTGGCTTTGGTTATGTCTGCGCGAAGGCTTCGCCCTTATTTTCAGACTCATTCCGTCCAAGTTATTACAGATCATCCTTTAAAAAATATTCTTGAAAAGCCAGATCATTCAGGGAGGTTGGCAAAATGTGTTGGATCTTACGACGCCCTTAGAGGGGGGGGGGGGGGGGTGAATAAGGGAAAAAAAATCTTTTTATAATTTTTCAAGATAATTACTAAATTATTTTATAATATGCAAAGTTAAAATAACAATTTAGCAAAATGAATAGAAAATTATGATTTGCAATTTTAGAAACAAGTACTAAATTATTTTATGATGAAAGAGATTGAATTAAACAATTTAGATTTAGAATTGAAAACTTAGAACTCAATATAATAGAAATTACGCCAAATGATAGAAATCAAGTAAACACAAAAGAGACATGATTATATTTATATAAAAATGGTGTTTACATAAATTTATTTCAATATCGCTAGAAATCGGAGGCGTACATATGTAAATAATTTTTCCTTTTCTATACCGACTTGTATACCCACAAACCGGTTGGCTTTAGCCTATCCTTCCCCGGATAAGGCCTCAAGCCGCTCTAGCCAATCCTTCCCCGGAAATGGCCTCGAGCCCCCCTAGATCTAATCACCTAGAACTAGTCGCCAACACAAGGCGAATTACCCCCTAAGTCCTACCCAGACCTAGTCGCCAAAACAAGGCGAATTAACAAAACGGTTACAAAGAAAGTATGGAATGGAAATAAAGATAACTATAATAAAACTCCCTATATGAGATCTCTGGAGTCGAGGATGAAGGATCGCTGTAGCATAAGCGAGGTAGAAGCGATCGTCCTTTGGATGTAGCGTGACGTTGTCCTCCTCCAGAATTCTCCTTAAGCTTTTTGTGGGAGATCCATCTTTGGCAGCATAGCAGTAGTAGAATTATGGCACAAGCAACCTCTCTGGATGGATGATCAAAATGATCGAAGTTGGCTTCAATTTATAGACCTTGGAGCTAGCGCCTGCGGTAGTGGCTAGCGCCGGCGGTATCGTTCGTGTAGAGCGGTTGCGCAACCGTCGGCGGCGTGGCGTTCTGCATGAATTCGAGATAGCGCCTGCGGTAGTGATAGCGCTGGCGGTAGCGGGAGATTGAGTCCGAAACTTCTCCAGACTGTAGATTGAGTCGTTCTCATCTCCGAAATGGGGTGGCACGTTCTGTAACTCTTCCTGGATTGAAAGTTATGGCCATTTTAAGATCAGCAAACAAAACTCATGCTTTTGCTTTTTCTAATGTGTACACACTCTCGGATTATGCCCATGAACGAGGACTTGTCTTCTCATTGAACCTGTACAACCTGTACACTATAAACACACAAAAGACTAGATCAAATACAATATGGGATTTGTTATTCTCAAATAAAGGGATGTGACACACATGTCCAACAATCTCCCCCTTTTGATAATAACAAATCCTCTTATCAAGAAATCAACATTAGTGTTTATAGTATATATGATAAGCATGATAAAAAGTGCAACTATAGTAAATGATTAGCATGATGAAATTGTGCATACTCCCCCTAAATTAATGCTCCCCCTAAGTAAATGCAGTTTATGTTTTTACTCCCCCTAAATGATAGATTGCATGATTTAATTATTCTCCCCTTAATCTTCTAGATTTCTTGAATTAATCTCCCCCTTTTGGTATTATCAAAAGAAGGTGGGGTGAGGGTAGTAAGGAGGCATTTAAATAATAAAGCATGATCGAGCTTTTGAATATATGAAATGATAAAGAGTTGAAGCATAGTATATATATAAGAGATTTCAAATAGAAATATAAGAGTTTGTAAGCAAGCGGAAGATTATAATAAACATCTTTTTGTAAGCATGGAAAGCATAAGTAGAAATATGAGTTTTAGTTCAAAAATTGAAAGATGTTTTAACCTTTTTGAAATCTCAAAGTTTTTCATAAAGATACCAAGCATGAAATGAACATATTAAAGAGAGATTATACTACAATGTTACTTAATTTTAAGTTCAAGAGATACCAAAACATTGTAGAGATCATGCTAGGTTATCTAGTGTATTTTTATATAAAGAGTAGTATAGATAAAGCATTAGAATCCAATACTCATGAGAAGAAGTGCTATGAAAGATAATGATGTGCACATAAGTGTATTTTGGGCAATGTTAACAATTGATTTAAATCATCAAAATACAAGACATATGTAAAGTAAAGTGCACAATAAAACACAAGTAAATTACTTTCACACACTTTTAATGCACATAATTTTTTAACAAAGTGGTGTAATAACTAAGGTTTGCACAAGCCACTTTACTATTCTTTCCAAGGTGCTCAACCTCACAATGCTTATGAAGACTTATCAGGAGGTTCAAGTAGTGCTTGGTGGAGTTATATTTGTCTACATATACATAATTTTTTGTTCACATTTGTGAGACAATATTCTCCGAATACACTTGTTTTGCAAACCCAATTTTTTTTAACTTTTAACCACTTTTCTAAATTTCATAAGTGCAATTCAAATGTAGTGTAGGTAAAAAAACTTATGCAAGTTTTAATTCATTGTACAAATACAATACACAAGCAAGAATTTTAGATTTAGACACACATGTTGATTACCAAAATAAGTGAGTGAAATGTATCATTATCAATCATAAAACATTTACTCATACTTAGAGGCATGCTAAGCTTGGTTCTACACATTTTTCAATACAATTGATGCACTTAAATAGATATATCAAAGCATGATAATCAAAACAATGTTCATAGTAATTTCAAGAAATAAATTTTAACATTGTAAATAATTCTAAATAATAGAATTCATACATGTTTGATATTGGCAATAAAGATCATACAGTTTTTTTTAAGTTTTATCATTTTTTAAATCAAATAAAAACAGAAAATCACAAAAACATATTTTTGTAATTTTTGAATTTTTGAATTTTTGTAGTAGATTTTTCAAAATACGAAGAAAAAAAACATAAATAATAAAAAAAATATTTTTGTATATTTTTTTTTAATTTTGAACTTTTTGTAGTTGATTTTTCATAATATGATTAAAAACACAAACAGCAAAAAAAAATATTTTTTTACTTTTGAATTTTGATCTTTTGTAGTTGTTTTTTCATAATATAAATAAAACAAAAATAACAAAAGTCAGAAACACAACAAATAAGTAGAAAATATGAACCAACATATTTTTATGGATTTTTTGAAATTTTAAAAATCAGAAAATTCCAACACCCACGCTAGCGCCGGCGCTAGCGCTAGCGCTGGAAATAGTACTTGATTTTTTGAGAATTTTAAAATTCTGATTTTTGATATTTATTAAGTGTCCTTAGAGTAGTCTTATGCAGAAATTTTGTAATTTTTGGAGATGTCTTGATAGCTCAAATTTGCATAAAACTTTAGCTTTTTCAAATACATGTGTTTTACAAAAACAGTTAAGCTCAAAAAGATAAACTATGCAAACACATGAGGACATTTTTATTAAACAACCCAAAATCTGCATGATTTAAGTGATAAGTAAATAAAATGTTCATGCAGTACGTAATATAGGTATGTCCTAAGATTAGAAACTACCCCGACTAAATGTCTGCACTCTAGGCCCGTACTAAGTGACGGATGGGCATGAGGAGCTGCACGCATGCCGTAGGTTGCGGTGTTAGTCCCATATGCACACACTAGAGAACACTCAACCTAGCACTCTTTCCCCCCAGTGCCTCGCAAGGCCCCACTAGAACCCTCCCCGGTTAAGGACAAGACATGACTTAGAGGTTAGGTCTCTAATGCATACAACCCTACGCCCCCGCTATTGTGAGATATGAAGTCAAAGGTGAATAATCTTTTGACAACCTATGCCTTTCAAACTATGGGTTGATTTATAAACTATGGGTTTTGTTGAATGTGAAGAGTTATAAAGCCGCATAGTTTTTCTATTCTTATGAGATGACAATATGAGATAACTAGCGCAATTACTAATGTGAGATAAATGGTAATGCTAGTTTGATGAGTTTTGGGTTTAATGTCATGTCATAAGTTTAACATATATATTACATGTATTCCAAACTAGAGTTTCAAATTATAGATCTAGAATAAAGTGATGATTTTAATTTATTCTTATTATTACACAATTGATTCTAGAATCTATATATATGTGAGATACATGCAATCAATAGCAACGCATATCCATACACCAACTAATGTAAAGAAAAACAATATTCATATCTTTATCATAAAATTCATAATTCCTATTTGTTTTGAGATTTTTCTTGATAGAATATGAATTATGATTTATGATTATAGAGAATTTTGCATAGAATATATGTTAGATCATCATGATGTATGTGATTTCTATTCCTTCTAGACTTATGATAATATGATTTGGTGATTTTCTTTTGAATAAGCATGTTTGATTTTTAAGTCTAGAAATTGATGATCATGTAATCATATCAAAGACAAAGATCACATATATAACATTTTGAAATTTATAATAAAATTTGCATTCAATAATTGAATCTATTGATCTTTGGTTTTGCAAGATAATATATGATTTATGATACAATATTCATAAATATTCTAATGATTAATCCATAAACTATGTGTTTGTTGGAATTTTAGTATTCTATTATAATTTCAAATCACATAGTTATCATGAAATTTGAATAACATTGTAAGTGTTCTACCTAGCATAAATATATAAGCATAGACCAAGAAGCAATGCTAGGATGATGAGTTTGAATGCTATGTTATTACATAGGATTAATGGAGATTATGTTGCATGTAATATGAGAAGTTTACAAATTAATTTTCTTTAGACCTATAATGGAATGATTAAACTTTTGATTTGATCTTAATGATATAAGATGATTCTAAGGTCTAAATTACATGCAAACAATGGTGACACACATTACACACAATATACAAAGAATATCATGTGATGAAAATAAAATCCATAAGCACAGAAATTTCCGAATCAAGCAAACTAAGATAGCGTTTAAAAACGGAGATGAAATTGGGAAAATTGACAGCACCAAACGAACTCAAATGGTCAAGCCTAGTTCGCCGTTGGATGGAGATTTTTGTGCTCTTTCCGAAAATATATTAAACGCAAAAATCAGGCGAGCGGATCAAAAAATATGGATGTTTAAAGTTTTGATCGTAAACTCGCATTTTTGAAAGATTAAACATGCGTTTAGATGAATTTTTGTTTTCAATTTTTAATAATATTCTTCATTATAAGGGCTATCATATGTAGCAAACAAGATAAAAAATAATCAAAACAGTGCGCATTTTAATTTTTAACATCAGCCCTTTTAATAAACCATTTAAATCCATTTTTAAAATTAATTTCATTAGTCTTGAAAATAATTTCAATATTCTAATTATAATGTTAATTCAAGACATTGATGGGTAAGGGATTTAAAAGGATATATATAACAATTAAAAAAAATGAGAGGTAGGTCTCTTTTAAAATCATATGACTTAATGTTCAATTTTAATTCAATTTGATTTGATAAATATTAGGCTTAATATATGAAAGTCATATTTCATGATATATAAAGAGATCATAGCATGTTTGTTTAAAAAAAATATAAAATAAACAAAAGAAAAGAGACAATAAGCATATCATGAAGTAGAGTAGTGATATTACATTTTTATTTGTTTCTACTTCATGCAAATGATAGGATACTAATGAATAAGAGATTTAGGTATCCAAAGTTGACCATGTGGGATGGTTCCTTTGGGTACCCAAATACATCGTGATGGCTTTTGGAGAGATAGTGATGAATGGGCCTTTACAAGTGGAGTTAATTTTTCGTTTTTAATTTTGGGCCTCCATTCATACTTTGGTTGTTTGTCTTTTAAATTCATGTTATGATTATGTGACATCTTTATATGATTATATTTGTTTGAAAAATAATTCATTTGAGATTTATGTGTATTCAAATTATTTTTCAAAGTAGATTGATGTTGATAATCATCATGAATTTTATTATATTGATTCTTTGAAAGTTTATAAGAGTGATTGTCTTTCTTTAGAAGTGATTGTTGAAAGAGTGGGTTACAATATGTTTTAAATGATTGATTCTTCCTTTGATGATTTTCATTTCCACTCTTTCTTATAGACATACTCTTATAATATAAAGGATAATATTTTGTACTTTGATTTTCATGAAAAGGAGTTTTTAAATTTGAGTCAGAATTGAAAATATATTGAGACTTATAATAGTGACTCTTAAGAATTTTGTGAGGGTCATAATTCTTTTTGAAACTAAACTCCTTTTGAGTTGATGTATGAAAATGATCCTTTTTAGAAATGATTTTGTAAGTTAATTTATCCTTGTTTTTCAAAATCTTATGATGAGATTCATTAGATGACATTTGAAATTTTTCAATAAAAGAATTTAATTGTATTAACTTACAAGATAAAACATCATTTTCAATTAACAATTTTTAATTATGCATTTTAGAAATTAAGAGCCCTTTTTCAATTTCATTGAATTTTTCTTTTAATAAATTGTAATTAAGACAAGGAATAGGAATTTTAACTAAAGAGCGCGAAAGAGAATTTAACACATCAATATTTGATTCTACGTTATCGTTTGCTTTTAAAGATTTATTTTCTAAACGTAATTTTGAATTAGCAATTTTTAACTTTAAAATTTTACGCTTAGCAATTTTAAGCGTACGAGATGTAGAAATAGAATTTTTTACAAAAAGAGAATATTTAGATTTTCTTACCTAGCAATAGTTTCCGTCTTCTCTTTCGCTTGATGTGTTGCCAACAAATGAGTCCAATATTGCGACGTTGTATTCTTCTTCCTCCAAGCATGAGTCCTCATCGATTTCTTCTCTTGGATCCATAAGGAATTCCTCGTCGATTTCTCTCTTGGACCCATAAGGAATTCCTCTTGTTCATCATCTGTAGAAGGAAGACTATAAGTATTCTAAAGAAATTTCCAAACTTCATAAGCAGTAGGAAGTGTATAAATTAGTTTGAAAATATTTTGATGCAATGCACAATATAGACTATTCATTGATTTGACATTTAAAAACATTTCATTTTTATTTAAAGTACTTGAGGGTATTTTAATAGTAATATTCCATACTTCCATATCCAAAGACTTAAAAAATTTTTCCATAAGAAATTTCCACCCATTATAATTTTTGCCTTCAAATAAAGGTGGTGCTAAAGATTTTTCATTTATAAAAAAAATTCCCTTATTAGTAGAAGCGAGATCATGAGACGCCATTATTCCTGGTTTTTAAACCGTTTGGAATAACCTAGCTCTGATACCACTTGTTGGATCTTACGGCGCCCTTAGAGGGGGGGTGAATAAGGGAAGAAAAATCTTTTTATAAATTTTCAAGATAATTACTAAATTATTTTATAATATGCAAAGTTAAAATAACAATTTAGCAAAATGAATAGAAAATTATGATTTGCAATTTTAGAAACAAGTACTAAATTGTTTTATGATGAAAGAGATTGAATTAAACAATTTAGATTTAGAATTGAAAACTTAGAACTCAATATAATAGAAATTACGCCAAAGGATAGAAATCAAGTAAACACAAAAGAGACATGATTATATTTATATAAAAATGGTGTTTACATAAATTGATTTCAATATCGCTAGAAATCGGAGGCGTACATATGTAAATAATTTTTCCTTTTCTATACCGACTTGTATCCCCACAAACCGGTTGGCTTTAGCCTATCCTTCCCCGGATAAGGCCTCAAGCCGCTCTAGCCAATCCTTCCCCGGAAATGGCCTCGAGCCCCCTAGATCTAATCACCTAGAACTAGTCGCCAACACAAGGCGAATTACCCCCTAAGTCCTACCCAGACCTAGTCGCCAAAACAAGGCGAATTAACAAAACGGTTACAAAGAAAGTATGGAATGGAAATAAAGATAACTATAATAAAACTCCCTATATGAGATCTCTGGAGTCGAGGATGAAGGATCGCTGTAGCATAAGCGAGGTAGAAGCGATTGTCCTTCGGATGTAGCGTGACGTTGTCCTCCTCCAGAATTCTCCTAAAGCTTTTTGTGGGAGATCCATCTTTGGCAGCATAGCAGCAGTAGAATTGTGGCACAAGCAACCTCTCTGGATGGATGATCAAAATGATCGAAGTTGGCTTCAATTTATAGACCTTGGAGCTAGCGCCTGCGGTAGTGGCTAGCGCCGGCGGTATCGTTCGTGTAGAGCGGTTGCGCAACCGTCGGCGGCGTGGCGTTCTGCACGAATTCGAGATAGCGCCCGCGGTAGTAATAGCGCTGGCGGTAGTGGGAGATTGAGTCCGAAACTTCTCCAGACTGTAGATTGAGTCGTTCTCATCTCCGAAATGGGGTGGCACGTTCTGTAACTCTTCCTGGATTGAAAGTTATGGCCATTTTAAGATCAGCAAACAAAACTCATGCTTTTGCTTTTTCTAATGTGTACACATTCTCGGATTATGCCCATGAACGAGGACTTGTCTCCTCATTGAACCTGTACAACCTGGACACTATAAACACACAAAAGACTAGATCAAATACAATATGGGATTTGTTATTCTCAAATAAAGGGATGTGACACACATGTCCAACAAAATGGGCTATTGAACTAAGTGAATTTGAGATATCGTACATCCCCCGAACAGCAATCAAAGCGCAAATCTTGGCAGACTTCCTGGTAGATACAACAGAGCTTAGTCCTAAACAGGTGGTACGATCTCCTCTGGCTTGGATCATTTATGTGGATGGGGCTTCTGGCAGAAACTCCGTGGGAGCCGGAGTAGTGTTGATCAACCCAAATGGCATCAGGCTGGAGCAAGCTATCAAGTTCTTCTTTCCAGTTACAAATAACCAGGCAGAATACGAAGCACTTCTGGCTGGGCTAAGGCTTGCGAAGGAGTTGGGCATAGAATATGTACATGTTAGAACCGATTCACTGGTGATGGCCTCCCAGGTCTTGGGAAATTATGAGACAAGGGAGCCGATTCTTCGAAAATATCTGCTATTAGCCAAAAAGGAAATCGGAAGATTCAAGTCATTTATTATCGAGCACATCCCAAGAACGCAAAATGAGGAGGCAGATGAATTGTCGAAGTTTGGTCTTCCATCAGGGGGAGTGACCTTTGAACTCTTTCATCCGGCAATAGATGAGGCAGAACTCATGCAAATTGATCATAATCCTTCATGGAAGGATCCTTACGAGTTATTCCTATCAAAGGGGGAGTTCCACCATTCCATCAAAGATCGGAGAAGATTCAAAAGGAAGGCGGCATATTATTATCTAATAGCAGGAGTTCTCTATAGAAAAACTTTGATTTCCCCCTCAGCACGATGTGTTTCAGAAGAAGAGATCCCTATCGTACTTCAGGAAGTTCATTCTGGGGAATGTGGTAGCCATTCAGGGGCAAAAACCTTAGAAAAAAGGATCCTGCGGCAAGGATATTTTTGGCCGACTATGAGAAAGGATGCTGAAGCATTTGCCAAGCGGTGTGTGCAGTGCCAAAAGTTCGCTCCTCTTCAGCATCTGCCCGCTCAGTCGCTTAGGTCAATAACTGCACCCTGGCCCTTCGCAGTTTGGGGGATGGATCTCATCGGACCCTTTCCAATGGCTAGCGGTCAGCGCCGCTTTATCATAGTGATGATTGACTACTTCAGTAAGTGGATCGAGGCTAAGGCACTGGCAAGAACTACTACCCAAATCATCAGAAACTTCATCTGGGGAGAAATAGTCTGCCGACACGGAATTCCGCTGGCAATTGTCACTGATAATGGTCCACAATTCAATAATCCCGAGATGATAAAATTTTGCGATCAGGTTGGAATTGACCTGCGGTTTTCCTCAGTACATCATCCAAGGACCAATGGTCAGGTAGAAGCAGCCAACAGGCGAATCCAGCAGCTCCTGATGAAAAGAGTTTGGAATCAGAAAGGAAACTGGGCAGATCAACTTCCTCCATCCTTTGTACTCTTCGTACTACTCCATCTTCAGCTATAGGGGAGACACCATTCAAACTGTCTCATGGCTCGGAGGCTGTTGTTCCTGTGGAGTTTGAGGTGGTCACTCCAAGAGTTGTGTACGGAAAAGAAGGAGGAGAAGCGTGGGTAGAATACAATGACGAGGATGTCAAGTATAGTTTGGATCTAATCGAAGAACTTCAGGATGAGGCAATAATAAGGCAAGAAGAAGTTAAAAGGAGGATGGCAAAGTACTTTGACAAAAATGTTAGGGTAAAGCATTTTGCTGTCGGCGACGTCGTATTAAAAAAGGTTGATGCAGCAGCCCGAACAGGTAATGTCGGGAAGCTAAATCCTAATTGGGCTGGACCTTTCATCGTCAAGGAGGCACTAAAAAGTGGGGCTTATTGCCTCCAAACAAGTGAAGGAGAAGACATCCCGCGCACCTGGAGTGGCGCCGATCTCAAACGGTTCTATCCTTGAAATGTCTTCTTTACTTTCCTGCAGTTTTTTGAGATATTTTTATAAGAAGCTCCATACTGACACTTCTCCATGTCTGATGTTTCCTTTCTACATTTTCTCATATATCAAACTCACTGAACCACGGAGACATCGTCAAGTTCTGCTCGAACCCCCTCGGATTGTAGTCATTAGCGTAAAACCATGAAGATCATGTGTAGCGAGGAGTTTTCGCACACGTGTTGTGGTAGCTTGCCAATTCCCGTGCGGTGGTCTTCAGAACCTTGGATCCCGGCTGATATCCGACACACCCCTGCATCAAGGGAGGTCTAGGTGAATGTTGGCTCTATCATGCCCCGAGGGGGATATAATTACAGCTTTGATGATCCTTCTGAGGAAAGCAATGTCGGTATAGCCCCCGCGGCATAACCACACCTGCCCAACTGATCATCTTAGTCTGTGACTATCGAATACTCCAAGGTACTCTCGAGCGATGCCTAAGCGGGACCCACAACTGAGTTGATCTCTCTGAGGAAAGCAATGTTCGCCGCCTAGGCCCACCTGCCCAATTGATCAACTCGGCTTGTAGCCCTAGGCAAGAGAGCAGTCGAGTCGCTTACAGCCCTTATGAACACTTGAGGAAAGCAATGTTCGCCGCCTAGGCCCACCTGCCCACTTGGTCATCTGGGTCTGTACTTGTTTCTCTTTATTTCTACAGCTCTTATAACCACTTGAGGAAAGCAATGTTCGCCGCCTAGGCCCACCTGCCCACTTGGTCATCTGAGTCTGTAATCATCTTTATTGCATTACCAGGGATTATCTCGTCCCAAATGGACATTATAGACCATTTGGAGGAAAAAGCAGGATTTCTATGTGCAGCATAAATCGGACGACTTAATACTCAAACCGGGCGGTTTGAAATAAGCAGGTACCAGGGCTTTCAGACGGTCTGGTTATTAAACCTGGCGGTCTGGTTATTAAACCAGGTGGTCTAAAATCAGCAGGTTCCAAAGACGTCATGCGGTTCGGTTTTTAGACCGGACGGTTTGAAGTGAACAGGGTATCATTAAGGTATCAAGGTAAATATCAGGGAAGCAAGCATAATCATGACCGACCGACCTTATTATCCGAATTATGAATTTATCATCCTTATGGGTTTCCATTCAATCCAATCGGATAATCACAGGATCTTTTCAATCAGGCGGTTATGATTCTCGTTGCAAGTATTAAACCTGCTAAACGCACGAATTCTATATACAGCTCGTACGGCTTGTCAGGTTATGATTCTCGTTGCAAGTATTAAACCTGCTAATCGCACGAATTCTATATACAGCTCGTACGGCTTGTCAGCCAATGTTATATATAACTGTCATATAGATTGATCGGATTAAATGTTAATCGCACGATTTATCAACTGATCTTCTTGAGACTGGATATTCTGCTTACGGTCGCATGGCTTGATTATTTCAAATTCCGGATCGGTTATCTGATTGTATTCACGGAGGTGGGATTTACAGCAATGTTAACTGCATGTCGCCTGAGTTAAGACGCTGACCGCTCGGTCTGAAAATTGTTCTCATGACTTGTCCTTCTTTATTGTGGAAAGCAAGTATGCCAGGTCTAGTAGTAACCGCGCGGCTCAATTGTGTCCGGTCTCCGGGATGTCGTAATACATTCGTAATAAGTTAGCACTTTCTCAGAATAAATCGGATAAATTCGATTCGGATTAAAAGAACCAAGCTATGCGAGTGGGTTTTTAGATACTTTACCGGAATCTTATGAAGATCGCTATCCTAACCGGATAAGTTGACATTAAGTCGCACGACTTGGTTAGATTTAACACAGAAAGAAATCGCAAACAATCGCAAGTAAGTCGCAGAAGGTTGACGGATAGACAGGTAAAAGCTTTTCTTTTCATTATCAAAACATTGTTTACATTATGTTTTAAGCCGTCCGGCTAACAACATCAAGCCGACGGCTATTCAAAATAAAAAGCAAAATACAGCTACTGATTGTGCGACTTGAGTTTCTTAGACGCAGGAGCACTTGAATGTTCGATCCCATCAATCGAAACGTCAGGAGAATAACCCTCGCTACCCGACGAGGATGAGCTGCTCAATTCGCCCGATTTGCGACCAGCATCTTCTTCAGAATCGCTGGATTCGGACTCCGAGCCACTCTCACCACTCTTAGCCGCTCCGGGTTCTTCGACCTCGTCATCTCCATCATCACTCTCCTCCGAACTGGATCCGTCGGCTTTATTCTTTCCTTTGGCTTTCCGCCTGATCTTTTCTAACTTCTTTTGCAAGATCGGATAGGCGTCCGAGAAGGTGAAATGCTCGAAACCGGGCGCGAACCCGTTGAGCTCCCACAAGCGGTTAAAAGCATTATCAATTCCCTCGGCGACATGAGGGAAGAGTTCCTGCTGATAAACCGGGTCGGTCTCATCATACTTAGCCTGCAAAAGAAAAGAGTAAGGTAAGACCGTGCGGTCTGAGAACATTGGTGTTGATGCTGGGCAGGTGATGACTTACCGACTCGGCTTCCTTTAGCCGCGCATTTTCTTTCTTCAGTTCGGCAATTTCCTTCTCTTGAAGAGCGTTTTCTTTAATCAACCTCTTAAGGGTCATCCCCATGAAGGCGTTGGTAATGAAGCTCTCGGCACTAACCCGCGCGGCCTCCCTGGCGAGCTCTTCGTCGGGAATTTTCCTCAACCTCCTGAAGTTCCTTCGGCCGAACATAGCGATGCTAGCGGCCTCAGCATGCCGACCCGACTTCTCGTTCGCCCAGTGGGGAAGCGCAGTAGAGATCTGGAAACTATCGCTGTCCGGGTGCCAGGTCAAGACCGGGTGGCCTTTTAGATCCTTCACCTTGCTGAAGGAGCGAAGGGCGGCGAAGTCGCCCGAGGAACCCGAATCCTCCCCATCAGACGGCAGCGACTTGTTCCTGGCTTGCCTCTTCCTCTTCTCCGTCTGAGTCAAGACTAAACCGGCCGGACTGATCGGCTTGTTAGCAGGAACAACGGCTTGGGCTACAAAAGGAGAAGAGTCAGCACAAGAGACCGAGCGGTTAACATTAAAGTCGGAAGCAAAGGGAAGCTTACTATCTTCAAGCCGAACGTTCTCTAGCTCGACAAGTAGAGGGATATAGTAGCTTATGTTAAGCCGCTCATCCTTGAGAAGCTTGCAGATTCCCTTCTCCACTTCGCTTATTGGGACCGGTTGAAAGGCCTCCTCAGGCCGCACTTGCGGATTCGGGTTCAACAGACCAAGTCGGCCTTCGAAGATCAAGTATCTCTCCGGCCAGGCCGTGACCTTGTTCGCCAGATTGACCATCTTCAACCCGCGGCAGCCAAAGTAGAGGTGGCCTTTGAAGACATCCGATTCAGAGTCCGGGATGGCTCGCACCGAGAATATCTTCCTGAAGAGGTCCATAGAGAAGCGGACTCTCTCAGATCGCAGGTAGGAGATGAAGCTACATATCCCGGCCATCGAGTTGGGAGAAATCTGGCCGGGAACAACTCCATAATGGTCAAAGACCATGGCGAGCTCAATCGAAATCGGGAATTTGAATCCGCAATCGAAATGGTCGATTGGGATCGCGATATGGTTTGGGCCAGACGAATTCATCCGCTCATCACGGAGCGGAAGCCGCGCGAGCAGCGGACTGTCAGTCATGTGCTTCTCGACGAATTCGTCCAGCTCGGCCTTTGTCAAATGGCACTTCTCGAGGTCTGCAGAGTGAAAGGCCACAGCGGCTTCGGAGCGGGTAGCAGAGGTCTTCGCAGGTCGCTTCGACTGGCGCTTTACTCCCATCTTGAAATTTTGGTAAAAGGAATTTCGGAAGGGCGCTACTTATAAGAACGGATGATCTGCATTTAGCAAAGGTCAAATCACGGCTAGACCGGTCAACCCGTGCGGGTACATCATCACAAAACTCAACCACAAAGACCGTGTAATTCAAACAAGCGAATTAAAGAATCACGAAAACAAGCAGATCGGTTTATGTAAAATAACTCACAGGCATCAATCAACACAACAAGAAGGCAAAAAAGTAAATTCAAATATTTAAGCCGCACGGCCTGAATGGCAGATCGAATATTATAGAGTCAGATTCAAGCAAATTGTCCAAGAGACCGAATAGAAATATTATTACAAAGTTCATATCTCAGAGCCACTCGTTACGGACGGGTATCGCTCGGTTCATCCTCCCTGTGAAGCCGCGCGGCATGATCGCCGATTTGAAGTACAGTTCCCTACATTTGGTTCAAATTATGATTAAGGCGGTTGATCATGCTATGAATCCGCGCGGCATCTCTCTCTACTCGCGTCACGGGGATCATGCGAGTAGGCAAGGTCGCTGCGGACTCATGAACACTAACAACTGGGCGGGTCATCCAGGCTATAGGAAGAGACGAGCTCGTCCCTGCGTCCGGGCGGCTTGACCCTCGCCGGCCTTCGTCAACTACGTTAATAGGGCGCCGACTTCCGCCGACTTCCTTGGCCAAATGAAGGTATCTGTCCCTATAATAGGCACAGTCCTCTTCGAGCTTGCGGACTTCCTTCTTTCCACGATCAATCCGGACGGTCAGCGCAGCCAATTGGTCTTACTGCGCCTTTTCTTTCTCTCGACGCTCTCTCCGCTCGGCCTCCAGCGCTGCTCGGCTTTCCCTCCGTTCGGTTTCCAATTCAACCCGAAGAGCAGCTTTCTCATCTTGGGCGACCTTCTCTCTCTCCTCCACAGCCCTCAGCTGCTTAGCAAGGGTTTCCAGATTCTTTTGAAGCCGGGACATCTCGTCCTCCATCCGAGTATCCGGCCGAGAAGAACTCAGCAAGGGTGGATCAAGAGGGGGAAGATAGGTCACCAGTTCGCTCGGCTTCGGGATAGAGTCACGGTCATCTGTAATAAGAGAAAATAGTCAAGGAGTATTCAAAAGGAAACCGCTTTCATCGAATTTTCCTCGCTTACAAGCCACAGCAGTTTGAATTGAATTCGGGCGGACGGGTCGCCTTATTAGCTCGGTATCGAACTTTCGGCGTTGTTCTCTCCACGATCTCTCACTTTGCCTCCGCTTAGCAGCAGAAAGTTGAGCAGCGGAGGGAAAGAAGCTGGGCGACGGGTTCAACAACGAAGCGCGCGACTTGTTTCGAGGCCTGGGCATGAAAAAACGAACGGAGTGGTAATCCGCTCCCCTTTTACCTTGCAGCAAAAGATTGGGTTGCGGCGGGGGCGGCCTGGCAAGCTGATCTCTTACTCGCTCCGCCTTCACCTGCATAAACCGCAGACCGGCCGTCACGGTATCTTCAGGTACCGGTATGGTTCTTTCAGTCGCGACCTCAGGAAGGATGGCCTCCTTAAGGCTGGTGGCATCCTCAGACAGGGCGGATCCTTTCTCTCCTGGCGGGTTAGCAGCCTGCAGTTCGGAAGAAGTTCTCAGCTGATCATCTTGCTTCTGAAAAGAATCAAAATCCTTAAGGAGGTCGCTTACGGAAATGCTATGAGCATCAATTGGAACCTGGTCGCTCGGATGGGGAGGAGTACTCAAGCCTTCCGAAACTTCATTCTCGCACGACTTGCCTTGCAGGCTGTCCGCTTTCGGTTTCCCAGATGCTGCCTTATTCTTGGCCTTCAGCTTCTTCATCTTCTTGAGATGTCTGTCCGCAGCGGACTCCTCCTTCTTTCTCTTTTTTGACTTCAGGACGGTTGGTTTGTCCGAGCTGTCCTCGACGTTAATAACTGGAGCTTCCAGATCGGTCGGCTTGGGGGAGTCAACTGCCTCTCCCCCTTCATCTCTAATTTTTAGATGAAAATCACCGGACGGGGTGACCTCCATCTTGAAAGACTCATCCCCGTCGCCTTTTTGGGAAGCAGTCTCCAAGTCTATCTTACCCGGCGGAGAAGGCGGGCTGTTCCCTTTGTCAGAGAAGGTTGGGGGATTAGCTGGAGGCGGGTTCAGACAGCTCGCCTCATCTTTAGTCGACAGGACGACTGTTTTCTCAGGAAGCAGTTCGGTCGGCTTGTTCTCCTCCTGTTTAGATGACAAGTCGATTGTCAACTCTGCAGGCAGGTCGGTCGGTTTACTCGTAGAAGCAATTGTTATGGTCTTATCAGGCCGCTTCGACTTTTTCTTCTTCTTCTCTTTCGAGCGGTCTCTCTCGCGGTTCTTTCCGGACTTCTCAAGAACTTCGAGCTCAGCCATCAGGTTCACCATCTTTTTCGGGCTGTTCAATCCGAAAGCCCTAACCGCAATAGGCGAGTAGTGACTCGTGGTAACAATGGAGTTATGCCAGAATCGAAGCTTCTGGAACATTTATAACCAACGGGGTGAAGACGGCGCGGTCTCCGGCTAGCACTGATATTTTTGAAATCTTCACGGAAATTTAAAAATATGCGGGGATTATGTTTACCCGGGAAACCGCTTCCAAGAGGATTACTCGCAGACCGAGCGGTTTGCGGATCTAAGTCGCCTGGCTCAGATTAAATGAGATCCATCGACACCAGCTAACACAGGTCGGGCGGTCTGGCATAACTCAGACCGCTGCCAAGTACTAAAGATAGTCCAGGCCCAAGTTCAGCAGGGCAAGTCGCGGTCTCAAGTCGGAGGTCGCGCGGTTTATGCCATGGGGATAAGCCAAGGTCCAAAGTCAAAGAACAAGCCGCGGTCTCAAGACAAAGATCGAGCGGGTAGCATCGTCGCCTTGGCCGCATCATCTTTAGCCTCTGGTCAGACAATTCGGAGGGGCAAGCCGCCAAGCCGCGCGGCTTCTTTCTTTCCTTCTTTGTGTATCCCGTCACCGCCTGCCCGTTTCTCCTGTACCCGGGCAGGCAGTTATTTTATCCCTGCCCGTTCGGGCAGGCCCCCAAGCCTATAAATAGGGGGCGACACTGTTCCCAAGACACGCACACTCGAACCTAGGAGCTCGCTTGTTTGAGCTGCGGACTCGAGTTTCTCGTCTTGCGGACTGTCTGACCGGACGGCTTCTCTTTTCCTGCACTTGCAGCCCGCTGTAACCACTTCTTTCTAATCAAAGGAAAGCCCATCGCAGGAGTGGCATTTGCCGCAGCGGGCGAAGTCTGGCCTTGACCGCGGCTAGCGGTCTCATTCTTCTACACAAAAAGTAACCGGCAACCCGCAGCCTCCGGTTTCCCTCGGAGGTGCGATCTCGGACTCAACTGGAATTGATCTTCGGTTTGCCTCGGTACATCATCCAAGGACCAATGGACAAGTAGAAGCAGCAAACATGCGAATCCGGCAGCTCTTGATGAAAAGAGTCTTAAATCAAAAAGGAAATTGGGCGGACCAGCTTCCTTCCATCCTTTGGACTCTTCGTACTACCCCATCTTCAGCTACAGGGGAGACACCATTCAAACTATCTCATGGCTCGGAGGTTGTTGTTCCTGTAGAGTTTGAGGTGGTCACTCCAAGAGTTGTGTATGCAAAAGAGGGAGGAGAATCATGGATAGATGAAATTGATAAGGCTATCAAGTATAGCCTGGATCTGATCGAAGAACTTCAAGACGAGGCAACAATCAGACAGGAAGAAGTTAAAAGGAGAATGGCGAAATATTTTGACAAGAATGTTAGAGTGAAGCAGTTTACAGTTGGGGATTTGGTATTAAAGAAGGTAGATGCTGCAGCCAGGTCTGGCAATGTTGGAAAGCTAGATCTCAACTGGGCAGGGCCTTTCATTATCAAAGAAGTATTAAAGAATGGGGCCTACCATCTCCAAACCAGCGAAGGAGAAGACATCTCACGCACCTGGAGCGGTGACGATCTTAAAAGATTTTATCCTTGAACTATCTCTTTCATTCTTTACGTTTCTTTGGTATTAAATGAAAAAGCCCTATACTGACAGTTCTCCTTGTCTGATGGTTCTCTACATTATAAATACATATATACATATCTCACTCCCTGAACCTCTGAGATATCGCCAAATTCTGCTCGAACCCCATCGGATTGTAGTCATAGCGTAAAACCCACCAAGACCATGTGATGCGGGGAGTTTTCGCACACATGTAGTGGTAGCTTGCCAATTCCGCTGCGGTGGTCTTCAGAACTTTGGATCCCGGCCGATATCTGACACACCCCTGCATCAAGGGAGGTCTAGGTGATTGTCAGCTCTATCATGCCCCGAAAGGGATATAGTTACAGCTTTGATGATCTTTCTGAGGAAAGAAATGTTCGCCGCCGAGGCCCACCTGCCCAACTGATCATCATAGCCTGTGACCATCGAATACTCTTAGGTACTCTCGAAACGGTGCCTAGTTGGGCCCACAACTGAGTTGATCTCTCTGAGGAAAGCAATGTTCGCCACCGAGGCCCACCTGCCCAATTGATCAACTCGGCTTGTAACCCTAGGCAAGAGAGCAGATGAGTCGCTTACAGCTCTTATAACCACTTGAGGAAAGCAATGTTCGCCGCCGAGGCCCACCTGCTCATTTGGTCATCTGAGTCTGTACATGCTTTTCTCTTTTTTTCTCTCTACAGCTCTTATGACCACTTGAGGAAAGCAATGTTCGCCGCCGAGGCCCACCTGCCCACTTGGTCATCTGAGCCTGTAGATTATCCTTTTTCCCTACAGGAAGGCATTCACCTCTTATGGTTTCTTGTATAAAACTGTTCGAGGAAGATATTATTAAAACAGGTGCAGGTGTTCGTCTACCCTAATAAAGGGTTGTGATATTAAGACCGGGCGGTCTGAACTTTCAAACCGAACGGTCTGATTGTGTATAAGTTAGGGTATTTTTGGACAATTACATGGTTGCCCGGGTTGTATTCTAACCGGGCGGCCCTATCCGTCTTTTATAAAGTTAGATATCTCTGGAACCAATTGTATGATTGCCCGGGTTGTATTCTAATCAGGCGGGTTTATCCATCCTTTATAAGTTGGATATTCCCGGAGCTAATTATATGATTGCCCAGATTTCATTCTGACCGGTCGGGTTTATCTATCTCTCCATTCTATCGGGTTGAATGTTCCTGAATCTAATTATATGATTGCCCGAGTTGAATTCTAACCGAGCGGACTTATATATCTTTTATTGAGTTGGATGTTTCTGGATCTGAAAATATTGCCCGGGCTGGATTCTAATCAGGCGGGTTCATCCATCTTTTATAAGTTGGGTATTTCTGAAGCTAATTATATGATTGCCCGAGTTGCATTCTAGCCGGGCGGGTGTTATCTACCTCTCCATTTTATTAAATTAGATATTCCTTGAGCTGCATATATTGCCCGGGTTGTACTCTAACCGGGCGAGTACTACCTATCTTTTATAATTAATTAAGCTAAGTATTCTTTATGTGATCGCCCGGATTATGCTTCTAACCGATCGGCGGGCTGAGCCGTTTCTTAGTAAAAGTTATCTCTAGATACAGTTGATTACTCACCAGGATAGAATTCAAACCGCGCAAAGTTATTATTCGTTATTTATATCAGCAAGGATAAAATATCTCCGAATGATAAGAAGCCGCCCGGTCTGAATTACAGTCGCATTAGTCTGTCTGTTATGGTTCATACTATCAGAAATCAGATATCCTGAGACCTAAATAAGTAATCGCACGGGTTGAATATAGATCGTCCAAGATCATCAAATCATCACTTATGCTCAGATCAGGATAACCGCACGGCTAGATCATAAAAGGCAAAAGGTAAAAAGAAAGAAAAGAGACAAGACATCAGTCACAAGTAAGTAACAATAGAAGGACAATTAAACAGGTAAAATTTCTATTCATTCTTCAAAATGTGTTAACAAAATGTTATCCGCCCGGCTAACAAAAAGAGACCGGCGGTTACACAAAAAATAAAATCAAGACAAGGGCATTAGTCTGCCGACTTCTTCTTCTTCTTGATAGGAGAACTCGAATCCACACCATCAACATCAACGTCGGGCGAATAACCTTCACTTGACGTGGAAGAAGAATCCGATGAATCACTACCACTAGACCGCCCGGTCTTACTAGCGGAGCCAGTTATTCCAGAGGACAAGCTGTCCTCCTCATCATCATCATCGCCGGCATCATCATCCGCGTCGACCTCCTCAGCGGCTCCACCACTTCCATCACCTCCTTGATGAAGTACAATCTCCCTGCCCGCATCGGCTTCAGCCTCCTCGCCCACCTTGGCTTTTCCTTTCTGCCTTCGGCTGATCTCATCAAGTTGGACCTTCAAAGCAGGGAAGAGGTCGGAGAAAGTAGTACCCCCGAATCCTTCGCACAGACCGCCCCGGTCTTCCATAAGACCCAAAGCTTTGTTGATCCCTTGGGCCACATGAGGCAACACCTCGTCTTGGAAGGCCGGGTCGGTCATCTCATATTGTTTCTGCAAGAAAGGAAAAATAAGTTAGGTCGCTCGGTCTGAACAAAAGAAGCCGCGTCATCATTTGTCAAACTCACCGCCACGACCTCTTGAAGCCGCGCATTCTCTTCTTGAAGCCGCACATTCTTCGCGACCTGCTCCTCGTACTTCTTCTCCAGAAATTTCTGGATAGAAACCAGCCGCCGGTACGACAAGGCCATGAAGTGATTGGCCGCAAACCCCCATGCGCCGGCTTGCGCCGCTAGCCGGGGAAGCTCTTCTTCCGGAGTTTTCTTCAGCTTCTTTAAAGTCTTTCGACCATACATAGCGGCCCTGGCGGCTAGCGCATGGCGGTTAATCTTGTCACTTCCCCATGGAGGAAGTGCAGTGGATACCTGGATGCGGCTCCCATCCCTATGCCAGAGGACAGTCGGGTTGACCTACAGGTTGGGCGGGTTTCCGCAGGAACGAAGAAGTTCGTATTCATCAGGAGAAGCCGGGCCCTATTCCTCTGATGATGGCGACCTGTTTCGCCGCTGCCTTTTTTCTCTCTGGGTCAAAACCGGGCCGGCTGGAGTGACCGGCTTGTTCGCAGGGACGATGTGGGCAGCTGCAAGGTAAAATCAGAAGTTTAAACAAAGCAGTCCGCGCGGTCATATGCAAGCGGTCTAGAGGAACTTACTATGCTCGGGGAGGACATCATCTAGCTCTGAGAACAGCGGGATGTAATGATTGATGTCCAAGAAACGTGAAGGTGTCCATCTCAATCTTTCCAACCTGGGGGATCTGGAAAGCCTCTTCCCCCCGAACTTGCGGGTTGGTTTTCAACAGCCCGAAGTTGCCTTCGAGCATTACGAACCGCTCCGACCAGTCCGAGACCTTGTTCGCCAGGTTAATGATCTTCAATTCGTGGGAGCCAAAGTAGAGGTGCCCCCTGAAAGTTGAAGTCCCCACGTCGGAGACAGCCTGCACCGAGAAAAATTTCCTAAACAGATCAAGGGAAAATCTGGTTCGCTCGAACCGCAGGTATGAAATAAAACTATATATGGAAGCGATGGAGTTCGGTGGAAGCTGGCCGGGTACAACCCCGTAATGGTCGAAAATGGCTATGACTTCAAGTGGCAGTGGAAATTTGAAGCCATATTCAAAGTGGTCGACCGGAACGACTATTTGGTGCGGATTGGAAGAGTTGATCCGCTCATCGCGCAAAGGAAGCCGCGCGAGCAGATTACTCCCTGCCATGTGTTTTGCAACGAATTCGTCTAGTTCGCTCTGAGTTAGACGGCACTCTGGATGGTCCGCCGAGTGAAAAGCCAAGGCCGCGTCTGCTCGGACGGCTTTAACCTTAACAGGCCGCTGCGACTTGTTCTTAGATCGCGCCATCTGGAAATCGTAAAAATGACTTCGAAGAGTCCCTACTTATAGATTTTTACGATCTGCAAATAGTAAAACTATGTCGCGGCTATACATTCTAACCGCGCGGTCAATAGCCTGCATGGTTAGATTCACCAGAAAAACAAGAGAATCCAAGGTATTCAGGAAAACAGGAGCAAGCACACATCACAGATCGTGCGGCCTGTAATCAGTTCGGATAAAATACAGAAAGAAACAGAACACAAAATACAGCGGTTAAACAAGAACCCGCACGGGTTATTCAAATCAAAGACAAGATAGAAAGGAACATTGTCTAACAAAGGCCGAATCAACAAGCCGAATTCATAATACAAATTGTTCTCAAAAGCCGGTCACGGCTGACGGTGTTCTGGGGAGACATCCTCTCTGTGAAGTCGCGCGACCTGGTCGCTGGTGGTGTTCAGAAGGGAGTAAATCTGGCTGGTATGATAATGGAGGTGGTTGATTGTGCTATGAAGCCGCCCGGCATCCCTTTCAACCCGCGTAGCGGCAATCATGCGGGGGTTTGCGGTGGCCTCATCAATCATTGGATCAGCCGCCCGAACCGGGGGAGGATTTGAGCCCGCCCCAACAGCCGGGCGGCTAACAACCTGCGTTCCATCATTCATACTTTGTCAGCCCGCAGCGACTTCCCTGGTTAACCGCAGGAATTTATCCTAGTAATATCTCGAGTCATCCTCGAACTTAGCAGACGCTTTCTTCTCCTTCTCGAGCTGGGCGGTCAGAGTATCGACTTGCGCCACCTTGGCTCTCTTCTCGGCCTCCACTGCAGCTCGCGTGGCCTCCACCGCAGCTCGCGCGGCCTCAAGCTGAGTCTCTAGGCCATTCTCCCTTTCTGTCCTGGACTTCCTGTCGATCTCCACCTGCGCCTTCAGCGCCTCTTCAGCCTTCTTCCTCGCCATTCGCTCGGCCTCCAGAGCAGTCCGAGTGCCGGCCTCCCGGTCTTCCACCTCCTTCAAGCAGGCCTTCAGGTTCGCTAGATCTTCCTCTAGATGCCCGAACAGTTGTGGCCCTTCTTGCGAAATCGTTACACAGGTTGATATCGGGGGAACTAATGGAGGCAGGCTGGCCTCAAGGTCGCCCGGCTTCACAATCTGATCCTCGCTATCTGCAAGAAGCCGCTCGGTTATGAGAAGCAAGAGCATACAATGCCATATATATACAAAAATAGACATGAATATAAGATCAATGCCTGGGCGCACAGGCCGCTTAGACTGTTCTGGGTCCAGCCTCCGACGTTGCTCACGCCAGAGTCTCTCCGTGCTCTACCTAGCGGAAGAGGACCAGGCCGCTAAAGGAAAGAAGCTCGGCGGCGGGTTCAGTAATTTATTGCGACGAGGCCGCGGAATAAAGAAGCGGATAGCTTTGTAATCCGTGGGGCGCTTACCTAGCGCAAAAGGATCAGGCTGCAACGGCTTGTTTAAAGCCCGTTCCGCCCCTTCCTTCCTCACCATCATTATCTCCTCCCCGGTCATCACTGGGGGAACCTCCGCTCACACTTTCAACACTTCTCCGAGTTCCCTCGCTTTCTCTTCGACCTCCAAGGCGGTCCGGGCAGCAGCTTCTCGCTCTTCGGCCTCCGTCTGAGCGGTCTCCTCAGGCTGGGCTGTGTTATCTGTAACAGGGGCAGTTCACTTTGAAGCCATCGGGCTGTCAAGAAGCTTATCTCGCCCCATCAGCTCATCCATATCCTGAAAGATCCCATTAAGTGATAAGCTACTCGCCGAGTCCGGAAGCAGGTCGCCCGGTTTCGCATCAGGGGTAGCCGGCGAGTCATTTACCTTAGTGGATGGAGGAGTCGCTAGGACAAGCTCCTCTTTTAGTCGCGGGTTGGTCTGGAGGAGGGACTCGGCTGGTTTCTTAAAAACCGCCCTTTCCTTGGAGGCTAGTCTCTTAACCTTCTTGGTTATTCGCTCGGTCACTGACCCGGTCTTCTTCCTTTTCTTCTCTTTCTTACCCGGGGCTGGGCTAACTTCTTTGGGGGGACTGGGGTAGTCGTCCACGGATAAAGGAGTACTCAGTTCGCCCGGCCTTGGAGAGTTAACTGCCTCCTCCCACAAATCTCTGACTAGCAAGTGAGGATTCCCGGATGGGGTGATTTCCATGCCAAACGAGTCGGTCTCGCCGACCTTCTTCGAAGGGCTACCGGGGTCAACTTTTCCAGAAGGGGCGGCCTCCCCTTTGATCAGCGGGCTAGCAACCTGTTGGCCAAGGTCTCTGGGAGGAATCAGCGAGTCGCTGGGGGGAGGCCCCGAACTGTCCGCTGCGGGCTCCGCTGGAGTCTTGAATGTTGTTGAGTCATCGGCGGACTTCGGATTATCCGCCGCGGCTTTCTCAGCCCGCTTCCTCTTTTTCCGGTCCTTCCGGTCCTGCTTTTCCTTCTCCTTTTTCGACTTCTCCGTCGATTCGCGCCTTTTACCTTCCACCTTCTTTTGATCTCCGGCGGGATCCACGCGGTCTAACACGGTGTCTAGGAAGTCCATTGTTGAAGAATTACCAGTCTTAAAAATTATAACCTTAACTGGCGAGTAATATCCCGTGATTTCAGAAAAAACTCTGCAGAATGAATTCTCTGGCTCTCTTATAGAATTCAGGGCAAGTCGGATGCGGTCTCCCGGCTAAAGCTAATATTTTCGAAATTCTCTTGAGATTTGAAAATATGCGGGGATTATGTTTACCTGGAAAACCGCTTCTCGGGTTGGATCATTCTCGGACAGGGCGAACTACTAGGTCAGGCCGCTGGGTTCCAGGATCAGTGGCTCTCAGTTCAGGGTAAACCAGGCCAGGTGGTCTGATGTCATTTTTGGACCGCTCCCAAGAGTGAAGGTCGTCAAGGGCCAAGGCAAGAAGGCTATCCGCGGTCTCAGGTAGGAGACCGCGCGGGTTGTGCCATAGAGACTCAAGGTTCAATCCCGGAGAACAAGCCGCGGTTTCAGATCAGAGACTATCCAGGTTGCCACGTGAAGATCAGCCATGTTTACCCGGGAAACCGCTTTTAAGAGGATTACTCGCAGACCGAGCGGTTTGCGGATCCAAGTCGCCCGACTCAGGTTAAATGAGATCCATCGACACCAGCTAACACAGGTCGGGCGGTCCGGCATAACTCAGACCGCCACCAAGTACTAAAGATAGTCTAGGCCCAAGTCCAGCTGGGCAAGTCTCTGTCTCAAGTCGGAGGTCGCACGGTTTATGCCATGGAGATAAGCCAAGGTCCAAAGTCAAAGAACAAGCCGCGGTCTCAAGACAGAGATCGAGCGGGTAGCATCGTCGCCTTGGCCACATCATCTTTAGCCTCTGGTCAGACAATTCGGAGGGGCAAGCCGCCAAGCCGCGCGGCTTCTTTCTTTCCTTCTTTGTGTATCCCGTCACCGCCTGCCCGTTTCTCCTGTACCCGGTAAGACGGTTATTTTATCTCTGCCCGTTCGGGCAGGCCCCCAAGCCTATAAATAGGGGGCGGCACTGTTCCCAAGACACGCACACTCGAATCTAGGAGCTCGCTTGTTTGAGCTGCTGACTCGAGTTTCTCGTCTTGCGGACTGTCTGACCGGCCGGCTTCTCTTTTCCTGCACTTGCAGCCTGCTATAACCACTTCTTTCTAATCAAAGGAAAGCCCGTCGCAGGAGTGGCATTTGCCGCGGCGGGTGAAGTCTGGCCTTGACCGCTGCTAGCGGTCTCATTCTTCTACACAAAAAGTAACCGGCACCCGCAGCCTCCGGTTTCCCTCGGAGGTGCGATCTCGGACTCAACAGAAACACGCGACCTTCAGATCGCGGATTGTCGGTGAAATCCTTTTCGCCACGATGTCAGACCGTCAGTTCCCTCTTGGAGACCGCTCCGATCATAGCGAGGACTCTTTGTGGGAAGCCCTGGAGCAGTCAAGGAGAGAAGCCGAGCGGGCTCAGAGGGCCACTGATCAGCGACTTGAAGCGATCAGTCAGACTTTAGCAATGCTAACTGAGCGACTAGTTCCACAACAAGCCGCGGCTAATCAGGCGGTGACCCCGGTCCTTCCTCCACCTCCTCCTTACTCGCTACTGAAGCCGCTAATTTCCAGCTCCACCAAGAAGACCCTGCGGCTAGGAAAAACTTCTATCAGGAAGCCGCGCACAACATGCCACCTCGAGTCCTCGACTTCCAGGGGGCGACTTCTCACGCTGCCCACCTTTCCTACCCGCAGGAGGGCGCGGCCTGTCTCTCCTACCCGCCTGAAGTTCCTATTCATCACTCCTACCCGCCAGAAGCTGCTGCCCGGTCTTCTTATCAGGCGGCTTGTCCGCGAATAGCCGCAGCTCCGGCGGCTTATTACCCTGCTCCTCTGTATGAAGACATGGAAGAAACTTCTCCCTTTGTGGACGAAGTCAGAGGGGAGCCTGCCCCTAATAATTTCAGGGAGCCTCGCCTGCCAGCTTTCAATGGGGAGACTGATCCCACGGTTCATTTGCAAGCTTTCGAGTCAACCATTGCTCTCAGAACCTTAACTGATGCAACCAAGTGCAAGCTTCTTGTAACCTCCTTTGAAGGACAAGCGAGGGAATGGTTTTACGGTTTGCACCCCAGGTCGATCCGTTGTTTCGCGGAGCTGCGAAGAGAATTCCTGCTGAGATTCTCCACCTCAAGGAAGAGAAAGAGCGGCCCGGCGGCCCTTTTCGATATAAAACAACGGGAAGGCGAGACATGGGCTCGTTTTGTGGATCGATTCCAGAAAGAGATCATGGAAGTCCAAAATTTGGACCCGGAGCTGTATAGGGTTGCCCTCATCCATGGCCTAAGAGAGGGCCCCCTAAAGTTCGAAGCAAATATAAGGGAGCCTAAGACTTATCAGGAAATGATAAGTTTGGCGAATATGTTTATCAGAGGGGAGAAGAGCAATCTGGACTACGTCGCAAAGCTGGTAAGCGACAAGGAACAGTCAAATCCATCCTTCCGTCATCCACCATCGAATCAGTCCCACTTTGAACCCCGTTCCCAAAGGGGGAGGAACTACAAAAATAAGCAACCATTTATGGGCCATCAGCGGTTTCAAGATCAGAAACCACCGTTGGGCGTCGCTCCCGCTCCATCCGCTCCCCCTCCGTAAATCATGCCAGTATATTTACAACAGTATGCCGCGCAGCCACCTCCAGTCATTCCATCAACTCAATACGATGATTCGCAAGAGTCATTCACTCCCCTAAACGTCACCATGGACGAAGTAGTCCAGATTCTGCAAAAGAGGCCAGATTTCAAAAGGCCTGCTCCTCTGAAGTCGGATATTCGCAATCGAAATCCGAACCTTTATTGTGAGTATCATAAAGAGGGGGGACATCTAACTGAAGACTGTCGAGCTCTTCGTCTGCTTATAGAAAGACTCCTGGGAGAAGGAAAGCTCCGGGGTCTAGTTCGAAAAGATAAAATTGCTGAGCCAACTACCGAGAAGAAAAAGGAGAAGGAAACAGTAGAAGTGACCTGGGAATGCGCCGACGTCGAGGACGCCGGCTGCTATGGTGACATCCATCCTTCTACCGAATGCGTCGAAGTCAATGATGTGGGCCCCTTAGGGGACATCTATTGTATCCATGGGGGAGCTGGAGCGGAATCATCTCGCAAATCCAGCATTGCGAGGGTTCTAAAGCAGGAAGTGGCAGCCACTAAAAGTTCTCCTCCCGAAAGTACTATTGTCACGTTTGGTCAGGATGACCCTCCCCCCAATCCTAATCCTTTCGATGATGCGGTGGTTATCAAGGCCGTCATCGATTACTATAGTCCACAAGATCCTGATTGATACCGGCAGCTCCGTCAATCTCCTTTTCCGCCCGACTTTCGAGGCCCTGAAGACTGGAAAGCATCTGCTTTCCACCGATGGGCCCCTCTACGGTTTTTCTGGGGAGAAGAAGGAAGTAGAGGGTTCAGTGAAGCTCCTGGTCTCTCTTGGAGGGGTGATAAAGTTGATCAATTTCGTGGTAGTAGATGCCCCAAGCAACTACTGTGCTATCTTCGGGAGGCCGATTCTCAATGCGTATAGAGCAGTAGTGTCCACCTTTCACCTTGCCCTCAAGTTCGCTGCTGAAGGAAAACAGTATCGGGTCAGAAGCAACCCAAAGGTAGCTCGGGAGTGCTACGTCCGAACTATCAACATGATCACCGTCGCTCCACTTCCCAAGATCATGGATGAGGTTTTGGAGGTTGCTGAGTCTCCAGAGGCCGCCGAGGAAGGAAAAGATCGAGAAGGGGCTCACTTGGAACCTGCCCAAGCGACCCAAGAAGTTCCTATTACTGAGGCGGCAGAAAAGAAGCTGGTCATCAACGCTGAGTTGTCAGAAGAGGAGAAAGTGGAGCTAATCTCCTGTCTGTTGGGGAATCTGGATATCTTCGCTTGGTCAGCGGAGGATATGTCAGGAGTGGATCCAGACGTGGCTTGTCATCATCTAAACGTATCTCCTGAGTTCAAGCCTGTCCAGCAAAAGAAGAGAGAAGTGGCGACCAAGCTGGCGTTGCCCATCAGAGAGGAGGTTTCCAAACTCCTAAAAGCGGGTTTCATTTCTGAGATTCAATATCCTACGTGGATGTCGAATGTTGTAATGTTTAAGAAATCTTGTGAGAAGTGGCGCATGTGCGTGGACTTCACCAAACTTAATAAAGCGTGCCCTAAAGATTGTTACCCTTTGCCTCAGATAGATGTCTTAGTTGATTCCGCGGTTGGGTATGGTTTTATGAGTTTCCTCGATGCCTTCTCCGGGTACCATCAAATTAAAATGCACAAACCTGACATCCCGCATACCTCATTTATCACAAACGATGGGTGTTACTGCTATCTCGTAATGCCCTTCGGTCTTAAAAACGCGGGTGCAACATACCAAAGAATGATGGATACCGTCTTTAAACATCAAAAGGGCAGGAATCTCGAAGTTTACGTTGATGATCTTCTTCTCAAAAGTAAAACATTCTCATTGCATTTGAAAGACCTCGTAGAGACGTTCGCTACTCTACGGAGGTTCAAGTTAAAATTAAACCCATTGAAATGTGTGTTCGGGGCAAGCAAAGGAAAATTTTTTGGGCATCTCTTAACTCCTGATGGCCTTGCACCAAATCCAGATAAGGTGAAGGCCATCCTTGATATGACCCCTCCTCGAAATACTAAAGAAGTTCAACAACTTGGGGGGAGATTGGCAGGATTGAGCAGGTTTATCTCCAAATCCGGAGATAAAAGTGCCCCATTCTATAAAACATTGCGAGGGGGATCAAAGTTCGAATGGAGCGAGGAGTGTAACAAGGCTTTCGAGCAGCTAAAGGGACAGTTAACTTCGACTCAACTACTCCAAAGTCCCCGTGAGGGAGAAAAACTATTCTTATATCTGGGAGTCGGACCAGAAGCGGTGAGTTCCGTCCTCGTTCGGGAAGAAAAGAGGAGGCAGTTTCCAATATACTATGTCAGCCACATCCTTAAGGATGCAGAAACCAGATATTCGATCCTGGAGAAACTGGCCTTGGCTTTGGTTATGTCTGCGCGAAGGCTTCGCCCTTATTTTCAAGCTCATTCCGTCCAAGTTATTACAGATCATCCTTTAAAAAATATTCTTGAAAAGCCAGATCATTCAGGGAGGTTGGCAAAATGGGCTATTGAACTAAGCGAATTTGAGATATCGTACATCCCCCGAACAACAATGAAAGCGCAAATCTTGGCAGACTTCATGGTAGATACAACAGAGTTTAGTCCTGAACAGGTGGTACGATCTCCTCTGGCTTGGATCATTTATGTGGATGGGGCTTCTGGCAGAAACTCCGTGGGAGCCGGAGTAGTGTTGATCATCCCAAATGGCATCAGGCTGGAGCAAGCTATCAAGTTCTTCTTTCCAGTTACAAATAACCAGGCAGAATACGAAGCACTTCTGGCTGGGCTAAGGCTTGCGAAGGAGTTGGGCATAGAATATGTACATGTTAGAACCGATTCACTGGTGATGGCCTCCCAGGTCTTGGGAAATTATGAGACAAGGGAGCCGATTCTGCGAAAATATCTGCTATTAGCCAAAAAGGAAATCGGAAGATTCAAGTCATTTATTATCGAGCACATCCCAAGAACGCAAAATGAGGAGGCAGATTAATTGTCGAAGTTCGGTCTTCCATCAGGGGGAGTGACCTTTGAACTGTTTCATCCGGCAATAGATGAGGCAGAACTCATGCAAATTGATCATAATCCTTCATGGAAGGATCCTTACGAGTTATTCCTATCAAAGGGGGAGTTCCACCATTCCATCAAAGATCGGAGAAGATTCAAAAGGAAGGCGGCATATTATTATCTAATAGCAGGAGTTCTCTACAGAAAAACTTTTATTTCCCCCTCAGCACGATGTGTTTCAGTAGAAGAGATCCCTATCGTACTTCAGGAAGTTCATTCTGGGGAATGTGGTAGCCATTCCGGGGCAAAAACCTTAGAAAAAAGGATCCTGCGACAAGGATATTTTTGGCCGACTATGAGAAAGGATGCTGAAGCATTTGCCAAGCGGTGTGTGCAGTGCCAAAAGTTCGCTCCTCTTCAGCATCTGCCCGATCAGTCGCTTAGGTCAATAACTGCACCCTGGCCCTTCACAGTTTGGGGGATGGATCTCATCGGACCCTTTCCAATGGCTAGCGGTCAGCGCCGCTTTATCATAGTGATGATTGACTACTTCAGTAAGTTGATCGAGGCTAAGGCACTGGCAAGAACTACTACCCAAATAATCAGAAACTTCATCTGGGGAGAAATAGTCTGCCGACACGGAATTCCGCTAGCAATTGTCACTGATAATGGTCCACAATTCAATAATCCCGAGATGATAAAATTTTGCGATCAGGTTGGAATTGACCTGCGGTTTTCCTCAGTACATCATCCAAGGACCAATGGTCAGGTAGAAGCAGCCAACAGGCAAATCCAGCAGCTCCTGATGAAAAGAGTTTGGAATCAGAAAGGAAACTGGGCAGATCAACTTCCCTCCATCCTTTGGACTCTTCGTACTACTCCATCTTCAGCTACAGGGGAGACACCATTCAAACTGTCTCATGGCTCAGAGGCTGTTGTTCCTGTGGAGTTTGAGGTGGTCACTCCAAGAGTTATGTACGAAAAAGAAGAAGGAGAAGCGTGGGTAGAATACAATGACGAGGCTGTCAAGTATAGTTTGGATCTAATCGAAGAACTTCAGGATGAGGCAACAATCAGGCAAGAAGAAGTTAAAAGGAGGATGGCAAAGTACTTTGACAAAAATGTTAGGGTAAAGCATTTTGCTGTCGGCGACGTCGTATTAAAAAAGGTTGATGCAGCAGCCCGAACAGGTAATGTCGGGAAGCTAAATCCTAATTGGGCTGGACCTTTCATCGTCAAGGAGGCACTAAAAAGTGGGGCTTATCGCCTCCAAACAAGTGAAGGAGAAGACATCCCGCGCACCTGGAGTGGCGACGATCTCAAACGGTTCTATCCTTGAAATGTCTTCTTTACTTTCCTGCAGTTTTATGAGATATTTTAATAAGAAGCTCCATACTGACACTTCTCCATGTCTGATATTTCCTTTCTGCATTTTCTCATATATCAAACTCACTGAACCACGGAGACATCGCCAAGTTCTGCTCGAACCCCCTCGGATTGTAGTCATTAGCGTAAAACCATGAAGATCATGTGTAGCGGGGAGTTTTCGCACACGTGTAGTGGTAGCTTGCCAATTCCCGTGCGGTGGTCTTCATAACCTTGGATCCCGGCTGATATCCGACACACCCCTGCATCAAGGGAGGTCTAGGTGAATGTTGGCTCTATCATGCCCCGAGGGGGATATAATTACAGCTTTAATGATCCTTCTGAGGAAAGCAATGTCGGTATAGCCCCCGCGGCATAACCACACCTGCCCAACTGATCATCTTAGTCTGTGACTATCGAATACTCCAAGGTACTCTCGAGCGATGCCTAAGCGGGACCCACAACTGAGTTGATCTCTCTGAGGAAAGCAATGTTCGCCGCCTAGGCCCACCTGCCCAATTGATCAACTCGGCTTGTAGCCCTAGGCAAGAGAGCAGTCGAGTCGCTTACAGCCCTTATGACCACTTGAGGAAAGCAATGTTCGCCGCCTAGGCCCACCTGCCCACTTGGTCATCTGGGTCTGTACTTGTTTCTCTTTATTCCTACAGCTCTTATGACCACTTGAGGAAAGCAATGTTCGCCGCCTAGGCCCACCTGCCCACTTGGTCATCTGAGTCTGTAATCATCTTTATTGCATTACCAGGGATTATCTCATCACATATGGTCATTATAGACCATTTGGAGGAAAAAGCAGGATTTCTACGTGCAGCATAAACCGGACGACTTAATACTCAAACCGGGCGGTTTGAAATAAGCAGGTACCAGGGCCTTCAGGCGGTCTGGTTATTAAACCCGGCGGTCTGGTTATTAAACCCGGCGGTCTGGTTATTAAGCCTGGCGGTCTGGTTATTAAACCTGGCGGTCTGGTTATTAATCCAGGCAGTCTAAAATCAGCAGGTTCCAAAGATGTCATACGGTTTGGTTTTTAGACCGGACGGTTTGAAAGAAACAGGATATCATTAAGGTATCAAGGTAAATATCGGGGAAGCAAGCATAATCATGACCGGCCGACCTTATTATCCGGATTATGAATTTATCATCCATATGGGTTTCCATTCAATCCGATCGGATAATTACAGGATCTTTTCAATCAGGCGGTTATGATTCTCGTTGCAAGTATTAAACCTGCTAATCGCATGAATTCTGTATACAGCTCGTACGGCTTGTCAGGTTATGATTCTCGTTGCAAGTATTAAACCTGCTAATCGCATGAATTCTATATACAGCTCGTACGGCTTGTCAGGTTATGATTCTCGTTGCAAGTATTAAACCTGCTAATCGCGCTAATTCCATATACAGCTCGTAAGGCTTGTCAGCCAATGTTATATATAATTGTCATATAGATTGATCGGATTAAATGTTAATCGCACGGTTTATCAACTGATCTTCTTGAGACTGGATATTCTGCTTACGGTCACACGGCTTGATTATTTCAAATTCCAGATCGGTTATCTGATTGCATTCACGGAGGTGGGATTTACAGCAATGTTAGCTGCAAGTCGCCAGAGTTAAAACGTTGACCGCTCGGTCTGAAAATTGTTCTCATGACTTGTCCTTCTTTATCCTGGAAAGCGAGTATGCCGGGTCTAGTAGTAACCGCGCGGCTCAATTGTGTCCGGTCTTCGGGATGTCGTAATACATTCGTAATAAGTCAGCACTTTTTCAGAATAAATCGGATAAATTCGATTCGGATTAAAAGAAGCAAGCTATACGAGTGGGTTTGTAGATACTTTACCGAAATCTTATGAAGATCGCTATCCTAACCGGATGAGCTAACATTAAGTCGCACGACTTGGTTAGATTTAACACAAAAAGAGATCGCAAACAATCGCAAGTAAGTCGCAGAAGGTAGACGGATAGACAGGTAAAAACTTTTCATTTCATTATCAAAACATTGTTTACATTATATTTCAAGCCGTCCGGCTAACAACATCAAGTCGGCGGCTATTCAAAATAAAAAGCAAAATACAGCTACTGATTGTGCGACTTGAGTTTCTTAGACGTAGGAGCACTTGAATGTTCGCTGCCATCAATCGAAACGTCAGGAGAATAACCCTCGCTACCCGATGAGGATGAGCTGCTCAACTCGCCCGATTTGCGACCAGCATCTTCTTCAGAATCACTGGATTCGGACTCCGAGCCACTCTCACCACTCCTAGCCGCTCCGGGTTCTTCGACCTCGTCATCTTCATCATCGCTTTATTCTTTCCCTTGGCTTTCCGCCTGATCTTTACTAACTTCTTTTGCAAGATCGGATAGGCGTCCGAGAAGGTGAAATGCTCGAAACCGGGCGCGAACCCATTGAGCTCCCGCAAGCGGTTAAAAGCATTATCAATTCCCTCGGCGACATGAGGGAAGAGTTCCTGCTGATAGACCGGGTCGGTCTCATCATACTTAGACCTGCTGATAGACCGGGTCGGTCTCATCCATTCAATCCGATCGGATAATTACAGGATCTTTTCAATCAGGCGGTTATGATTCTCGTTGCAAGTATTAAACCTGCTAATCGCATGAATTCTGTATACAGCTCGTACGGCTTGTCAGGTTATGATTCTCGTTGCAAGTATTAAACCTGCTAATCGCATGAATTCTATATACAGCTCGTACGGCTTGTCAGGTTATGATTCTCGTTGCAAGTATTAAACCTGCTAATCGCGCGAATTCCATATACATCTCGTAAGGCTTGTCAGCCAATGTTATATATAATTGTCATATAGATTGATCGGATTAAATGTTAATCGCACGGTTTATCAACTGATCTTCTTGAGACTGGATATTCTGCTTACGGTCACATGGCTTGATTATTTCAAATTCCATATCGGTTATCTGATTGCATTCACGGAGGTGGGATTTACAGCAATGTTAGCTGCAAGTCGCCAGAGTTAAAACGTTGACCGCTCGGTCTGAAAATTGTTCTCATGACTTGTCCTTCTTTATCCTGGAAAGCGAGTATGCCGGGTCTAGTAGTAACCGCGCGGCTCAATTGTGTCTGGTCTCCGGGATGTCGTAATACATTCGTAATAAGTCAGCACTTTTTCAGAATAAATCGGATAAATTCGATTCGGATTAAAAGAAGCAAGCTATACGAGTGGGTTTGTAGATACTTTACCGAAATCTTATGAAGATCGCTATCTAACCGGATGAGCTAACATTAAGTCGCACGACTTGGTTAGATTTAACACAAAAAGAGATCGCAAACAATCGCAAGTAAGTCGCAGAAGGTAGACGGATAGACAGGTAAAAACTTATCATTTCATTATCAAAACATTGTTTACATTATATTTCAAGCCGTCCGGCTAACAACATCAAGCCGGCGGCTATTCAAAATAAAAAGCAAAATACAGCTACTGATTGTGCGACTTGAGTTTCTTAGACGCAGGAGCACTTGAATGTTCGCTGCCATCAATCAAAACGTCAGGAGAATAACCCTCGCTACCCGATGAGGATGAGCTGCTCAACTCGCCCGATTTGCGACCAGCATCTTCTTCAGAATCACTGGATTCGGACTCCGAGCCACTCTCACCACTCCTAGCCGCTCCGGGTTCTTCGACCTCGTCATCTTCATCATCGCTTTATTCTTTCCCTTGGCTTTCCGCCTGATCTTTTCTAACTTCTTTTGCAAGATCGGATAGGCGTCCGAGAAGGTGAAATGCTCGAAACCGGGCGCGAACCCATTGAGCTCCCGCAAGCGGTTAAAAGCATTATCAATTCCCTCGGCGACATGAGGGAAGAGTTCCTGCTGATAGACCGGGTCGGTCTCATCATACTTAGCCTGCAAAAGAAACGAGTAAGGTAAGACCGTGCGGTCTGAGAACATTGGTGTTGATGCTGGCCAGGTGATGACTTACCGACTCGGCTTCCTTTAGCCGCGCATTTTCTTTCTTCAGTTCGGCAATTTCCTTCTCTTGAAGAGCGTTTTCTTTAACCAACCTCTTAAGGGTCATCCCCATGAAGGCGTTGGTGATGAAGCTCTCGGCGCTAACCCGCGCGGCCTCCCTGGCGAGCTCTTCGTCAGGAATTTTCCTCAACCTCCTGAAGTTCCTTCGGCCGAACATAGCGTTGCTGGCGGCCTCAGCATGCCGGCCCGACTTCTCGTTCGCCCAGTGGGGAAGCGCAGTAGAGATCTGGACACTATCGCTGTCCGGGTGCCAGGTCAAGACCGGGTGGCCTTTTAGATCCTTCACCTTGCTGAAGGAGCGAAGGGCGGCGAAGTCGCCCAAGGAACCCGAATCCTCCCCATCAGACGGCAGCGGCTTGTTCCTGGCTTGCCTTTTTCTCTTCTCCATCTGAGTCAAGACTAAACCGGCCAGACTGATCGGCTTGTTAGCAGGAACAACGGCTTGGGCTATAAAAGAAGAAGAGTCAGCACGAGAGATCGAGCGGTTAACATTGAAGTCGGAAGCGAAGGGAAGCTTACTATCTTCAAGCCGAACGTTCTCTAGCTCGGCAAGTAAAGGGATATAATAACTTATGTTAAGCCGCTCATCCTTGAGAAGCTTGCTGATTCCCTTCTCTACTTCGCTTATTGGGACCGGTTGAAAGGCCTCCTAAGGCCGCACTTGCAGATTCGGGTTCAACAGGCCAAGTCGGCCTTCGAAGATCAAGTATCTCTCCGGCCAGGCCGTGACTTTGTTCGCCAGATTGACCATCTTCAACCCGCGGCAGCCAAAGTAGAGATGACCTTTGAAGACATCCGATTCAGAGTCAGGGATGGCCCGCACCGAGAATATCTTCCTGAAGAGGTCCATAGAGAAGCGGACTCTCTCAGATCGCAGGTAGGAGATGAAGCTACATATCCCGGCCATCGAGTTGGGAGAAATCTGTCCGGGAACAACTCCGTAATGGTCAAAGACCATGGCGAGTTCAATTGAAATCGGGAATTTAAATCCGCAATCGAAATGGTCGATTGGGATCGCGATTAGGTTTGGGCCAGACGAATTCATCCGCTCATCACGGAGCGGAAGCCGCACGAGCAGCGGACTATCGGCCATGTGCTTCTCAACAAATTCGTCCAGCTCGGCCTTTGTCAAACGGCACTCCTCGAGGTCTGCAGAGTGAAAGGCCACAGCGGCTTCGGAGCGGGTAGCAGAGGTCTTCGCAGGTCGCTTCGACTGGCGCTTTACTCCCATCTTGAAATTTTGGTAAAAGGAATTTCGGATGATCTGCATTTAGCAAAGGTCAAATCACGGCTAGACCGGTCAACCCGTGCGGTACATCATCACAAAACTCAACCACAAAGACCGTATAATTCAAACGAGCGAATTAAAGAATCACGAAAACAAGTAGATCGGTTTATGTAAAATAATTCACAGCCATCAATCAACACAGCAAGAAGGCAAAAAAGTAAATTCAAATATTTAAGCCGCACGGCCTGAATAGCAGATCGAATATTATAGAGTCAGATTCAAGCAAATTGTCCAAGAGACCGAATAAAAATAATATTACAAGTTCATATCTCAGAGCCACTCGTTACGGACGAGTATCGCTCGGTTCATCCTCCCTGTGAAGCCGCGCGACATGGTCGCCAATTTGAAGTACAGTTCCCTGCATTTGGTTCATATTATGATTAAGGCGGTTGATCATGCTATGAATCCGCGCGGCATCTCTCTCTACTCGCATCACGGGGATCATGCGAGTAGGCAAGGTCGCTGCGGACTCATGAACACTAACAACTGGGCGGGTCGTCCCGGCTACAGGAAGAGACGAGCTCGTCCCTGCGTCCGGGCGGCTTGACCCTCGCCGGCCTTCGTCAATTACGTTAATAGGGCGCCGACTTCCGCCGGCTTCCTTGGCCAAATGAAGGTATCTGTCCCTATAATAGGCACAGTCCTCTTCGAGCTTGCGGACTTCCTTCTTTCCACGATCAATCCGGACGGTCAGCGCAGCCACTTGGTCTTGCTGCGCCTTTTCTTTCTCCCGACGCTCTCTCCGCTCGGCCTCCAGCGCTGCTCGGCTTTCCTCCGTTCGGTTTCCAATTCAACCCGAAGAGCAGCTTTCTCATCTTGGGCGACCTTCTCTCTCTCCTCCACAGCCCTCAGCTGCTTAGCAAGGGTTTCCAGATTCTTTTGAAGCCGGGACATTTCGTCCTCCATCCGAGTATCCGGCCGAGAAGAACTCAGCAGGGGTGGATCGAGAGGGGGAAGATAGGTCACCAGTTCGCCCGGCTTCGGGATAGAGTCACGGTCATCTGCAGTAAGAGAAAATAGTTAAGGAGTATTCAAAAGGAAACCGCTTTCATCGAATTTTCCTCGCTTACAAGCCGCGGCAGTTTGAATTGAATTCGGGCGGATGGGTTGCCTTGTTAGCTCGGTATCGAACTTTCGGCGTTGTTCTCTCCACGATCTCTCACTTTGCCTCCGCTTAGCAGCAGAAAGTTGAGCAGCGGAGGGAAAGAAGCTGGGCGACGGGTTCAACAACGAAGCGCGCGACTTGTTTCGAGGCCTCGGCATGAAAAATGAACGGAGTGGTAATCCGCTCCCCTTTTACCTTGCAGCAAAAGATTGGGTTGCGGCGGGGGCGGCCTGACAATTTGATCTCTTACTCGCTCCGCCTTCACCTGCATAAACCGCAGACCGGCCGTCACGGTATCTTCAGGTACCGGTATGGTTCTTTCAGTCGCGACCTCAGCAAGGATGGCCTCCTTAAAGCTGGTGGCATCCTCAGACAGGGCGGATCCTTTCTCTCCTGGCGGGTTAGCAGCCTGCAGTTCGGAAGAAGTTCTCAGCTGATCATCTTGCTTCTGAAAATAATCAAAATCCTTAAGGAGGTCGCTTACGGAAATGCTATGAGCATCAATTGGAACCTGGTCGTTCGGCTGGGGAGGAGTACTCAAGCCTTCCGAAACTTCATTTTCGCGCGACTTGCCTTGCAGGCTGTCCGCTTTCGGTTTCCCAGATGCTGCCTTATTCTTGGCCTTCAGCCTCTTCATCTTCTTGAGAAGTCTGTCCGCAGCGGACTCCTCCTTCTTTCTCTTTTTTGACTTCAGGACGGTCGGTCTGTCCGGGCTGTCCTCGACGTTAATAACTGGAGCTTCCAGATCGGTCGGCTTGGGGGAGTCAACCGCCTCTCCCCCTTTATCTCTAATTTTAAGATGAAAATCCCCGGACGGGGTGACCTCCATCTTGAAAGACTCATCCCCATCGCCTTTTTGGGAAGCAGTCTCCAAATCTGTCTTACCCGGCGGAGAAGGCGGGCTGTTCCCTTTGTCAGAGAAGGTTTGGGGATCAGCTGGGGGCGGGTTCAGACAGCTCGCCTCATCTTTAGTCGACAAGACGACTGTTTGCCCAGGAAGAAGTTCGGTCGGCTTGTTCTCCTCCTGTTTAGATAACAAGTCGATTGTCAACTCTGCAGGCAGGTCGGTCGGTTTACTCGTAGAAGCAATTGTTACGGTCTTATCAGGCTGCTTCGACTTTTTCTTCTTCTTCTCTTTCGAGCGGTCTCTCTCGCGGTTCTTCCCGGACTTCTCAAGAACTTCGAGCTCAGCCATCAGGTTCACCATCTTTTTCGGGCTGTTCAATCCGAAAGCCCTAACCGCAATAGGCGAGTAGTGACTCGTGGTAACAATGGAGTTATGCCAGAATCGAAGCTTCTGGAACATTTATAACCAACGGGGTGAAGACGGCGCGGTTCTCCGGCTAGCACTGATATTTTCGAAATCTTTACGGAAATTTAAAAATATGCGGGGATTATGTTTACCCGGGAAACCGCTTTTAAGAGGATTACTCGCAGACCGAGCGGTTGCGGATCCAAGTCGCCCGGCTCAGGTTAAACGAGATCCATCGACACCAGCTAACACAAGTCGGGCGGTCCGGTATAACTCAGACCGCCGCCAAGTACTAAAGATAGTCCAGGCCCAAGTCCAGCAGGGCAAGTCGCTGTCTCAAGTCGGAGGTCGCGCGGTTTATGCCATGGAGATAAGCCAAGGTCCAAAGTCAAAGAACAAGCCGCGGTCTCAAGACAGAGATCGAGCGGGTAGCATCGTCGCCTTGGCCACATCATCTTTAGCCTCTGGTCAGACAATTCGGAGGGGCAAGCCGCCAAGCCGCGCGGCTTCTTTCTTTCCTTCTTTGTGTATCCCGTCACCGCCTGCCCGTTTCTCCTGTACCCGGGCAGGCGGTTATTTTATCCCTGCCCGTTCGGGCAGGCCCCCAAGCCTATAAATAGGGGGCGGCACTGTTCCCAAGACACGCACACTCGAATCTAGGAGCTCGCTTATTTGAGCTGGGGACTCGAGTTTCTCGTCTTGCGGACTGTCTGACCTGGCCGGGCTTCTCTTTTCCTGCACTTGCAGCCCGCTGTAACCACTTCTTTCTAATCAAAGGAAAGCCCGTCGCAGGAGTGGCATTTGCCGCGGCGGGCGAAGTCTGGCCTTGACCGCTGCTAGCGGTCTCATTCTTCTACACAAAAAGTAACCGGCAACCCGCAGCCTCCGGTTTCCCTCGGAGGTGCGATCTCGGACTCAACAAGCCAAGCCATGTCCAGAAGGCAGACCGTGGTCTCAAGCCAGAGGCTGCTCGGTTTGCATCCTTGACTTGGTCCCGGTATCTTCAGCCTCAGGTCAGACAGGTCGGAAGAGCAAGCCGCCAAGCCGCTCGGCTTCTTTCTTTTTCTTCCTTGTGCATCCCGTCACCACCTGCCCGTTTCTCCTGTACCCGGGCAGGAGGTAATTATATCCCTGCCCATTCGGGCAGGCCCCCAAGCCTATAAATAGGGGGCGACATTGTTCACAAGACACGCACACTCGAATCCAGGAGCTCGCTTGTTTGAGCTGCGGTCTCGAGTTTCCCGTCTTGCGGACCGTCTGACCGGCCGGCTTCTCTTTTCCTACATTTATAACCGCTGTAACAGCTTCATTTTAATCAAAGGAAAGCCCATCGCAAGAGTGGCATTTACCGCGGCGGGCGAAGTTCGGCCTCGACCGCTGCTAGCGGTCCGAATTCTCTAACCGAATAGTAACTGATAATCCGCATCCCTCGATTTCCTTCGGAGGCGCATTTTTGAATCGAACAGTAGTGCTCCGAGCTTATTCCGAAAAGGTGTTGTGGGGAAAATTCATACAACCAGATCAAAAGGTATTGCTGTTTAAAGTTTGAGTGTCATTTGGAGCTAAATCTCTCACTTTCGCTACAAACTACATCTAAAATTCTTTCATTTTGAAATTTGTGTCATTTGGAGCAAAATCTCGCATCACCAGTAGAACCCACTGTATATCGACCTCTAAACGAGCTTGAATGGGTTAAAATTGTTCTCCATTGGATTTAGGGCTCCTATCTCATTCTGAAAAGGTGTCTTTTGGAGCTAAATTTCGCATTACCGCTGCAACCGGCTATATATCAACAACTAAATGAACTGGAATGGTTAAATCTTGTGCTCCAATGAATGTAGTGCTCCGAGCTTATTCCAAAAAGGTGTTGTAGGGTAAAATCAGACAACCAGATCAAAAGTTATTGCTGTTTAAAGTTTGAGTGTCATTTGGAGCTAAATCTCTCACTTTCGCTACAAACCGCATCTAAAATTCTTTCATTTTGAAATTTATGTGTCATTTGGAGCAAAGTCTTGCATTACCAATAGAACCCACTGTATATCGACCTCTAAACGAGCTTGAATGGGTTAAAATTGTTCTCCATTGGATTTAGGGCTCCTATCTCATTCTGAAAAGGGGTCCTTTGGAGCTAAATTTCGCATTACCGCTGCAACCGGCTATATATCGACAACTAAATGAACTGGAATGGGTAAAACTTGTGCTCTAATTAATGTAGTGCTCCGAGCTCATTTCGAAAACGTGTTGTGGGGTAAAGTCAGACAACCAGATCAAAAGTTATTGCTGTTGAAAGTTTGAGTGTCATTTGGAGCTAAATCTCTCACTTTCGCTACAAACCGCATCTAAAATTATTTGATTTTGAAATTTATGCGTCATTTGGAGCAAAATCTCGCATTACCAGTAGAACCCACTGTATATCGACCTCTAAATGAGCTTGAATGGGTTAAAATTGTTCTCCATTGGATTTAGGGCTCCTATCTCATTATGAAAAGGTTTTGTGGGTGAAAATCTGACAACCGGATCAAAAGTTACGGATGTTTGAAGTTTAGTTCTCCTTTCGAGATGAATACCTTATTACCAACCCGGCTGTATATTGACCACTAAACAAACTAGAATGGGTAAAAATTGTTCTCCATTGGATGTAGGGCTCTGAGCTCATTCCAAAAAGGTGTTGTACGCAAAATCGGACAAACAGATCAAAAGTTATGTAAGTGTCATTTGGAGCTAAATCTCTCACTTTCGCTACAAATCGCATCTAAAATTCTTTTATTTTGAAATTTATGTGTCATTTGGACCTAAATCTTACATTACTAGTAGAACCCACTATATATCGACCTCTAAACGAGCTTGAATGGGTTAAAATTGTTCTCCATTGGATTAGGGCTCCTATCTCATTCTGAAAAGGTGTCCTTTGGAGCTAAATTTTGCATTACCGCTGCAACCAGCTATATATCGACAACTAAATGAAATGGAATGGGTAAATCTTGTGCTCCAATGAACGTAGTGCTTCGAGCTTATTCTGAAATGTGTTGTGGGGTTAAATCAGACAACCAGATCAAATGTTATTGCTGTTTAAAGTTTGAGTGTCATTTGGAGCTAAATCTTTCACTTTCGTTACAAAACGCATCTAAAATTCGTTAATTTTGAAATTTATTTGTCATTTGGAGCAAATCTCGCATTACCAGTAGAACCCACTGTATATCGACCTCTAAACGAGCTTGAATGGGTTAAAATTGTTTTTCATTGGATTTAGGGCTCCTATCTCATTCTGAAAAGGTGTCCTTTGGAGCTAAATTTCGCATTACCGCTGCAACCGGCTATATATCGACAACTAAATGAACTAGAATGGGTAAAACTTGTGCTCCAATGAATGTAGTGCTCCGAGCTCATTCCGAAAAGGTGTTGTGTGGTAAAGTCAGACAACCAGATCAAAAGTTATTGCTGTTTAAAGTTTGAGTGTCATTTGGAGCTAAATCTCTCACTTTCGCTACAAACCGCATCTAAAATTCTTTCATTTTGAAATTTATGTGTCATTTGGAGCAAAATCTCGCATTACCAGTAGAACCCACTGTATATCGACCTCTAAATGAGCTTGAATGGGTTTCAAAAATGTGGCTATGCAATTTATGTGGGTCATATAATCACGTCTTAATTCCTCAAATGTTTCATCCATTTTTTAAATTTCACTTTTATAGTTTTGCACATAGCACAATTATGTTTTAAAAACAATTTTTCTAGAGTATAATAATTCTTTTTTCTTTTCTAAAATTCCAACTTCAGCAAGCGCTTCATCCAGTGCGGTAGTGATTAAATCATACTTATCTTTGGATATAAGAGAAGAACTTATAGTGCTTTCAGGCTCGGTATTATGATTTGAACACAGTGTTCCTTTATCTCTTTCTTCCTTACTTGACGTGCTAGTAGTGTCATTATCCGAGTACGATGTTATAATGATGTCTTCTTCTTTCTTTGGTAAAGTCTTCTTCCAAGCACACATCTTCATTGTTTCTTCTCTCGGATCCACGAGAAATGCTCGAGTTCGTTCATCTGTAGAATGAAAACTATAAGTTGTCTCAAGATATTTCCTCAATTTTAAGCACTAAGGGAAAGTATAGATAAGTTTGAAGATGTTTTTGATCAAGTGCGCAAAATAGGCTGTTCATAGATTTGGTATTTAACGAACTTTCGGTTCTATTTAATCTATTATGTTCCAAACTTCTGTCTAAAGATACAAGGAACGATTTCATTAGGTTTTCCACTCATTGAAATTTACCCCTGTAATAAGAGTGGAGCTAATGATTTCTCAGTAAATAAAACTTCATTTCATCTAGTGGATACGAGATCGTGGTGGCCATATTACTTCAGGATTTAAGTCTTTTTGAAGTAACCTAGCTCTG
>JAWHQI010001055.1:125000-127500 GCA_033032865.1 Dactylorhiza incarnata | reverse complement strand
GCACGCCAACCACTTTTGTAGACGGCAAGCACCAGCGGGCGAGCCGAAACACAAAACGGGCAATTTAGGAGCGCATTGTCGGCGGCCAAAAGACCAAATGCTTCATTATTATCACCGCCAAGAGGCTACGAGATATTATTATTGCACGTCAGGCTACCGGGAACCCACACCGAGGCCACGAAGGCATATCATGCACCACAAGCACTAGCAAGCAAGGCAAATTTTTCTTCCCCCTACTAGTATATAACGAAGATCCAGAAAAAATTGGCCACCGGGAGTACAAAACCCCCAAAAAGCTTACAAAATGTAAAACAAGCATAGTGCCTCCATCGGGCAGCACACCATTCCCCATTATCGATGGCGAGCCAGCCGAATTTCTCTACTGATTATAGGAGCACTGTAGAGTGAAAATTCTCCGACACCTATGAGATTTTGGAAATTTCCTCATTCCAAAAGGGAAAGCATAATACCCCCTAAGAGTATTTACGAGGATCCAAGAAAAATTGGCCACCAAGAGTCCAAAACCCCCCGAAAAGCACATAACGGAGAATCCACGAAAAAATTGGCCCCCAAGAGTCCATAACCCCCATAAAGGTTGGCCCACAAAGATGCGCGGTGGGAGTCCATTTGCACATCGAGCGGCGATGGTGCGTTTTCCTCCCCTCCGCAGTAGTCGAGCGGATCTGTTTTTTTCCCTCGGGGCTCGGATGCGGGCTTCGGGCGGCACAGGGATCTTACGACGAGGGGGGCGTCGAGCGAGGCGGCTGCCTACCTCAGCACACCGGCCGCAATCTCCGGCGGCAAGCGCGTCAAATTTTTCTTCCAGCCATACGCATCCCGCGATGGCGCCTTCGTTTTTCTTCCCCCTAATAGTACATAACGAGGATCCACAAAAAATTGGCCACCAGGAGTCCAAAACCCCCGGAAAGGTTACCCAACAAAGGATGCGCGGTGGGAGGGCATTTGCACATCGAGCGCCGATGGTGCGTTTTCCTCCCCTCCGCGGCAGTCGATCGGGTCAATTTTTTCCCTCGGTGCGTGCTCCGGGCAGCTTGCGTGGCTCGGATGCGGGCTTCGGGCGGCACAGGGATCTTACGACGAGGGGGGCGTCGAGCGCGGCGGCTGCCTACCTCAGCACACCCGGCCGCAATCTCCGGCGGCAAGCGCGTCAAAATTTTCTTCCAGCCATACGCATCCCGCGATGGCGCCTTCGTTTTTCTTCCCCCTAATAGTATATTACGAGGATCCACAAAAAATTGGCCACCAGGAGTCCAAAACCCCCGGAAAGGGTACCCCACAAAGGATGACATCGAGCGCCGATGGTGCGTTTTCCTCCCCTCCGCGGTAGTCGATCGGGTCAATTTTTTCCCTCGGTGCGTGCTCCGGGCAAGCTTCCGGGGCTCGGATGCGGGCTTCGGGCGGCACAGGGATCTTACGACGAGGGGGCGTCGAGCGCGGCGGCTGCCTACCTCAGCACACCGGCCGCAATCTCCGGCGGCAAGCGCGTCAAAATTTTCTTCCAGCCATACGCATCCCGCGATGGCGCCTTCGTTTTTCTTCCCCCTAATAGTATATTACGAGGATCCACAAAAATTGGCCACCAGGAGTCCAAAACCCCCGGAAAGGTTACCCCACAAAGGATGACATCGAGCGCCGATGGTGCGTTTTCCTCCCCTCCGCGGTAGTCGATCGGGTCAATTTTTTCCCTCGGTGCGTGCTCCGGGCAGCTTCCGGGGCTCGGATGCGGGCTTCGGGCGGCACAGGGATCTTACGACGAGGGGGGCGTCGAGCGCGGCGGCTGCCTACCTCAGCACACCGGCCGCAATCTCCGGCGGCAAGCGCGTCAAATTTTTCTTCCAGCCATACGCATCCCGCGATGGCGCCTTCGTTTTTCTTCCCCCTAATAGTATATAACGAGGATCCACAAAAAATTGGCCACCAGGAGTCCAAAACCCCCGGAAAGGTTACCCCCACAAGGATGACATCGAGCGCCGATGGTGCGTTTTCCTCCCCTCCGCGGTACTCGATCGGGTCAATTTTTTCCCTCGGTGCGTGCTCCGGGCAGCTTGCGTGGCTCGGATGCGGGCTTCGGGCGGCACAGGGATCTTACGACGAGGGGGGCGTCTGAGCGCGGCGGCTGCCTACCTCAGCACACCGGCCGCAATCTCCGGCGGCAAGCGCGTCAAATTTTTTCTTCCAGCCATACGCATCCCGCGATGGCGCCTTCGTTTTTCTTCCCCCTAATAGTATATAACGAGGATCCACAAAAAATTGGCCACCAGGAGTCCAAAACCCCCCAGAAAGGTTTAGCCCACAAAGGATGACATCGAGCGCCGATGGTGCGTTTTCCTCCCCTCTGCGGCAGTCGATCGGGTCAATTTTTTCCCTCGGTGCGTGCTCCGGGCAGCTTGCGGGGCTCGGATGCGGGCTTCGGGCGGCACAGGTATCTTACGACGAGGGGGGCGTCGAGCACGGCGGCTGCCTACCTCAGCACACCGGC
>JAWHQI010001055.1:82500-85000 GCA_033032865.1 Dactylorhiza incarnata | reverse complement strand
AACCCCCGGAAAGGTTACCCAACAAAGGATGCGCGGTGGGAGGGCATTTGCACATCGAGCGCCGATGGTGCGTTTTCCTCCCCTCCGCGGCAGTCGATCGGGTCAATTTTTTCCCTCGGTGCGTGCTCCGGGCAGCTTGCGTGGCTCGGATGCGGGCTTCGGGCGGCACAGGGATCTTACGACGAGGGGGGCGTCGAGCGCGGCGGCTGCCTACCTCAGCACACCGGCCGCAATCTCCGGCGGCAAGCGCGTCAAAATTTTCTTCCAGCCATACGCATCCCGCGATGGCGCCTTCGTTTTTCTTCCCCCTAATAGTATATTACGAGGATCCACAAAAAATTGGCCACCAGGAGTCCAAAACCCCCGGAAAGGTTACCCCACAAAGGATGACATCGAGCGCCGATGGTGCGTTTTCCTCCCCTCCGCGGTAGTCGATCGGGTCAATTTTTTCCCTCGGTGCGTGCTCCGGGCAGCTTCCGGGGCTCGGATGCGGGCTTCGGGCGGCACAGGGATCTTACGACGAGGGGGGCGTCGAGCGCGGCGGCTGCCTACCTCAGCACACCGGCCGCAATCTCCGGCGGCAAGCGCGTCAAAATTTTCTTCCAGCCATACGCATCCCGCGATGGCGCCTTCGTTTTTCTTCCCCCTAATAGTATATTACGAGGATCCACAAAAATTGGCCACCAGGAGTCCAAAACCCCCGGAAAGGTTACCCCACAAAGGATGACATCGAGCGCCGATGGTGCGTTTTCCTCCCCTCCGCGGTAGTCGATCGGGTCAATTTTTTCCCTCGGTGCGTGCTCCGGGCAGCTTCCGGGGCTCGGATGCGGGCTTCGGGCGGCACAGGGATCTTACGACGAGGGGGGCGTCGAGCGCGGCGGCTGCCTACCTCAGCACACCGGCCGCAATCTCCGGCGGCAAGCGCGTCAAATTTTTCTTCCAGCCATACGCATCCCGCGATGGCGCCTTCGTTTTTCTTCCCCCTAATAGTATATAACGAGGATCCACAAAAAATTGGCCACCAGGAGTCCAAAACCCCCGGAAAGGTTACCCCACAAAGGATGACATCGAGCGCCGATGGTGCGTTTTCCTCCCCTCCGCGGTACTCGATCGGGTCAATTTTTTCCCTCGGTGCGTGCTCCGGGCAGCTTGCGTGGCTCGGATGCGGGCTTCGGGCGGCACAGGGATCTTACGACGAGGGGGGCGTCGAGCGCGGCGGCTGCCTACCTCAGCACACCGGCCGCAATCTCCGGCGGCAAGCGCGTCAAATTTTTCTTCCAGCCATACGCATCCCGCGATGGCGCCTTCGTTTTTCTTCCCCCTAATAGTATATAACGAGGATCCACAAAAAATTGGCCACCAGGAGTCCAAAACCCCCGGAAAGGTTACCCCACAAAGGATGACATCGAGCGCCGATGGTGCGTTTTCCTCCCCTCCGCGGTACTCGATCGGGTCAATTTTTTCCCTCGGTGCGTGCTCCGGGCAGCTTGCGTGGCTCGGATGCGGGCTTCGGGCGGCACAGGGATCTTACGACGAGGGGGGCGTCGAGCGCGGCGGCTGCCTACCTCAGCACACCGGCCGCAATCTCCGGCGGCAAGCGCGTCAAATTTTTCTTCCAGCCATACGCATCCCGCGATGGCGCCTTCGTTTTTCTTCCCCCTAATAGTATATAACGAGGATCCACAAAAAATTGGCCACCAGGAGTCCAAAACCCCCCAGAAAGGTTAGCCCACAAAGGATGACATCGAGCGCCGATGGTGCGTTTTCCTCCCCTCTGCGGCAGTCGATCGGGTCAATTTTTTCCCTCGGTGCGTGCTCCGGGCAGCTTGCGGGGCTCGGATGCGGGCTTCGGGCGGCACAGGTATCTTACGACGAGGGGGGCGTCGAGCGCGGCGGCTGCCTACCTCAGCACACCGGCCGCAATCTCCGGCGGCAAGCGCGTCAAATTTTTCTTCCAGCCATACGCATCCCGCGATGGCGCCTTCGTTTTTCTTCCCCCTAATAGTATATAACGAGGATCCACAAAAATTGGCCACCAGGAGTCCAAAACCCCCAGAAAGGTTAGCCCACAAAGGATGCGCGGTGGGAGTGCATTTGCAAATCGAGCGCCGATGGTGCGTTTTCATACCCTCCGCAGTAGTCGAGCGGGTCCGTTTTTTCCCTCCGGGCGTGCTTCGGGCGGCACACGGTTCTTACGACGAGTGGGCGTCGAGCGTGGTGGCTGCCTTCCTCAGCACACCGGCCGCACTCTCCGGCGGCAAGCGGGTCAAATTTTTCCTCCAGCCATACGCATGCCGCGATGGCGCCTTCATTTTTCTTCCCCCTAATAGTACATAACAAGGATCCGCAAAAAATTGGCCCCCCTAGGATGATGCACGGTGGGAGTGCATTTGCACATCGAGCGCCGATGGTGTGTTTTCCTCCCCTCCGCTGTAGTCAAGTGTGTCAGTTTTTTATCCCTCGGGGAGTGCTCCGGGCAGCTTGCGGGGCTATATCACCA
>JAWHQI010001055.1:72500-75000 GCA_033032865.1 Dactylorhiza incarnata | reverse complement strand
GAGTACAAAACCCCCCAAAAAGCTTACAAAATGTAAAACAAGCATAGTGCCTCCATCGGGCAGCACACCATTCCCCATTATCGATGGCGAGCCAGCCGAATTTCTCTACTGATTATAGGAGCACTGTAGAGTGAAAATTCTCCGACACCTATGAGATTTTGGAAATTTCCTCCTTCCAAAAGGGGAAAGCATAATACCCCCTAAGAGTATTTACGAGGATCCAAGAAAAATTGGCCACCAAGAGTGCAAAACCCCCCGAAAAGCACATAACGAGAATCCACGAAAAATTGGCCCCCAAGAGTCCATAACCCCCATAAAGGTTGGCCCACAAAGGATGCGCGGTGGGAGTCCATTTGCACATCGAGCGGCGATGGTGCGTTTTCCTCCCTCCGCAGTAGTCGAGCGGATCTGTTTTTTCCCTCGGGGCTCGGATGCGGGCTTCGGGCGGCACAGGGATCTTACGACGAGGGGGGCGTCGAGCGAGGCGGCTGCCTACCTCAGCACACCGGCCGCAATCTCCGGCGGCAAGCGCGTCAAATTTTTCTTCCAGCCATACGCATCCCGCGATGGCGCCTTCGTTTTTCTTCCCCCCTAATAGTACATAACGAGGATCCACAAAAAATTGGCCACCAGGAGTCCAAAACCCCCGGAAAGGTTACCCAACAAAGGATGCGCGGTGGGAGGGCATTTGCACATCGAGCGCCGATGGTGCGTTTTCCTCCCCTCCGCGGCAGTCGATCGGGTCAATTTTTTCCCTCGGTGCGTGCTCCGGGCAGCTTGCGTGGCTCGGATGCGGGCTTCGGGCGGCACAGGGATCTTACGACGAGGGGGGCGTCGAGCGCGGCGGCTGCCTACCTCAGCACACCGGCCGCAATCTCCGGCGGCAAGCGCGTCAAAATTTTCTTCCAGCCATACGCATCCCGCGATGGCGCCTTCGTTTTTCTTCCCCCTAATAGTATATTACGAGGATCCACAAAAAATTGGCCACCAGGAGTCCAAAACCCCCGGAAAGGTTACCCCACAAAGGATGACATCGAGCGCCGATGGTGCGTTTTCCTCCCCTCCGCGGTAGTCGATCGGGTCAATTTTTTCCCTCGGTGCGTGCTCCGGGCAGCTTCCGGGGCTCGGATGCGGGCTTCGGGCGGCACAGGGATCTTACGACGAGGGGGGGCGTCGAGCGCGGCGGCTGCCTACCTCAGCACACCGGCCGCAATCTCCGGCGGCAAGCGCGTCAAAATTTTCTTCCAGCCATACGCATCCCGCGATGGCGCCTTCGTTTTTCTTCCCCCTAATAGTATATTACGAGGATCCACAAAAAATTGGCCACCAGGAGTCCAAAACCCCCGGAAAGGTTACCCCACAAAGGATGACATCGAGCGCCGATGGTGCGTTTTCCTCCCCTCCGCGGTAGTCGATCGGGTCAATTTTTTCCCTCGGTGCGTGCTCCGGGCAGCTTCCGGGGCTCGGATGCGGGCTTCGGCGGCACAGGGATCTTACGACGAGGGGGGCGTCGAGCGCGGCGGCTGCCTACCTCAGCACACCGGCCGCAATCTCCGGCGGCAAGCGCGTCAAATTTTTCTTCCAGCCATACGCATCCCGCGATGGCGCCTTCGTTTTTCTTCCCCCTAATAGTATATAACGAGGATCCACAAAAATTGGCCACCAGGAGTCCAAAACCCCCGGAAAGGTTACCCCACAAAGGATGACATCGAGCGCCGATGGTGCGTTTTCCTCCCCTCCGCGGTACTCGATCGGGTCAATTTTTTCCCTCGGTGCGTGCTCCGGGCAGCTTGCGTGGCTCGGATGCGGGCTTCGGGCGGCACAGGGATCTTACGACGAGGGGGGCGTCGAGCGCGGCGGCTGCCTACCTCAGCACACCGGCCGCAATCTCCGGCGGCAAGCGCGTCAAATTTTTCTTCCAGCCATACGCATCCCGCGATGGCGCCTTCGTTTTTCTTCCCCCTAATAGTATATAACGAGGATCCACAAAAATTGGCCACCAGGAGTCCAAAACCCCCCAGAAAGGTTAGCCCACAAAGGATGACATCGAGCGCCGATGGTGCGTTTTCCTCCCCTCCTGCGGCAGTCGATCGGGTCAATTTTTTCCCTCGGTGCGTGCTCCGGGCAGCTTGCGGGGCTCGGATGCGGGCTTCGGGCGGCACAGGTATCTTACGACGAGGGGGGCGTCGAGCGCGGCGGCTGCCTACCTCAGCACACCGGCCGCAATCTCCGGCGGCAAGCGCGTCAAATTTTTCTTCCAGCCATACGCATCCCGCGATGGCGCCTTCGTTTTTCTTCCCCCTAATAGTATATAACGAGGATCCACAAAAAATTGGCCACCAGGAGTCCAAAACCCCCCAGAAAGGTTAGCCCACAAAGGATGCGCGGTGGGAGTGCATTTGCAAATCGAGCGCCGATGGTGCGTTTTCATACCCTCCGCAGTAGTCGAGCGGGTCCGTTTTTTCCCTCCGGGCGTGCTTCGGGCGGCACACGGTTCTTA
>JAWHQI010001055.1:25000-27500 GCA_033032865.1 Dactylorhiza incarnata | reverse complement strand
GTTTTTTCCCTCGGGGCTCGGATGCGGGCTTCGGGCGGCACAGGGATCTTACGACGAGGGGGGCGTCGAGCGAGGCGGCTGCCTACCTCAGCACACCGGCCGCAATCTCCGGCGGCAAGCGCGTCAAATTTTTCTTCCAGCCATACGCATCCCGCGATGGCGCCTTCGTTTTTCTTCCCCCTAATAGTACATAACGAGGATCCACAAAAAATTGGCCACCAGGAGTCCAAAACCCCCGGAAAGGTTACCCAACAAAGGATGCGCGGTGGGAGGGCATTTGCACATCGAGCGCCGATGGTGCGTTTTCCTCCCCTCCGCGGCAGTCGATCGGGTCAATTTTTTCCCTCGGTGCGTGCTCCGGGCAGCTTGCGTGGCTCGGATGCGGGCTTCGGGCGGCACAGGGATCTTACGACGAGGGGGGCGTCGAGCGCGGCGGCTGCCTACCTCAGCACACCGGCCGCAATCTCCGGCGGCAAGCGCGTCAAAATTTTCTTCCAGCCATACGCATCCCGCGATGGCGCCTTCGTTTTTCTTCCCCCTAATAGTATATTACGAGGATCCACAAAAAATTGGCCACCAGGAGTCCAAAACCCCCGGAAAGGTTACCCCACAAAGGATGACATCGAGCGCCGATGGTGCGTTTTCCTCCCCTCCGCGGCTAGTCGATCGGGTCAATTTTTTCCCTCGGTGCGTGCTCCGGGCAGCTTCCGGGGCTCGGATGCGGGCTTCGGGCGGCACAGGGATCTTACGACGAGGGGGGCGTCGAGCGCGGCGGCTGCCTACCTCAGCACACCGGCCGCAATCTCCGGCGGCAAGCGCGTCAAAATTTTCTTCCAGCCATACGCATCCCGCGATGGCGCCTTCGTTTTTCTTCCCCCTAATAGTATATTACGAGGATCCACAAAAAATTGGCCACCAGGAGTCCAAAACCCCCGGAAAGGTTACCCCACAAAGGATGACATCGAGCGCCGATGGTGCGTTTTCCTCCCCTCCGCGGTAGTCGATCGGGTCAATTTTTTCCCTCGGTGCGTGCTCCGGGCAGCTTCCGGGGCTCGGATGCGGGCTTCGGGCGGCACAGGGATCTTACGACGAGGGGGGCGTCGAGCGCGGCGGCTGCCTACCTCAGCACACCGGCCGCAATCTCCGGCGGCAAGCGCGTCAAATTTTTCTTCCAGCCATACGCATCCCGCGATGGCGCCTTCGTTTTTCTTCCCCCTAATAGTATATAACGAGGATCCACAAAAAATTGGCCACCAGGAGTCCAAAACCCCCGGAAAGGTTACCCCACAAAGGATGACATCGAGCGCCGATGGTGCGTTTTCCTCCCCTCCGCGGTACTCGATCGGGTCAATTTTTTCCCTCGGTGCGTGCTCCGGGCAGCTTGCGTGGCTCGGATGCGGGCTTCGGGCGGCACAGGGATCTTACGACGAGGGGGGCGTCGAGCGCGGCGGCTGCCTACCTCAGCACACCGGCCGCAATCTCCGGCGGCAAGCGCGTCAAATTTTTCTTCCAGCCATACGCATCCCGCGATGGCGCCTTCGTTTTTCTTCCCCCTAATAGTATATAACGAGGATCCACAAAAAATTGGCCACCAGGAGTCCAAAACCCCCGGAAAGGTTACCCCACAAAGGATGACATCGAGCGCCGATGGTGCGTTTTCCTCCCCTCCGCGGTACTCGATCGGGTCAATTTTTTCCCTCGGTGCGTGCTCCGGGCAGCTTGCGTGGCTCGGATGCGGGCTTCGGGCGGCACAGGGATCTTACGACGAGGGGGGCGTCGAGCGCGGCGGCTGCCTACCTCAGCACACCGGCCGCAATCTCCGGCGGCAAGCGCGTCAAATTTTTCTTCCAGCCATACGCATCCCGCGATGGCGCCTTCGTTTTTCTTCCCCCTAATAGTATATAACGAGGATCCACAAAAAATTGGCCACCAGGAGTCCAAAACCCCCCAGAAAGGTTAGCCCACAAAGGATGACATCGAGCGCCGATGGTGCGTTTTCCTCCCCTCTGCGGCAGTCGATCGGGTCAATTTTTTCCCTCGGTGCGTGCTCCGGGCAGCTTGCGGGGCTCGGATGCGGGCTTCGGGCGGCACAGGTATCTTACGACGAGGGGGGGCGTCGAGCGCGGCGGCTGCCTACCTCAGCACACCGGCCGCAATCTCCGGCGGCAAGCGCGTCAAATTTTTCTTCCAGCCATACGCATCCCGCGATGGCGCCTTCGTTTTTCTTCCCCCTAATAGTATATAACGAGGATCCACAAAAAATTGGCCACCAGGAGTCCAAAACCCCCCAGAAAGGTTAGCCCACAAAGGATGCGCGGTGGGAGTGCATTTGCAAATCGAGCGCCGATGGTGCGTTTTCATACCCTCCGCAGTAGTCGAGCGGGTCCGTTTTTTCCCTCCGGGCGTGCTTCGGGCGGCACACGGTTCTTACGACGAGTGGGCGTCGAGCGTGGTGGCTGCCTTCCTCAGCACACCGGCCGCACTCTCCGGCGGCAAGCGG